>JAQRGC011997146.1:0-20652 GCA_028659135.1 Plantago lanceolata
CCCCTGTCTTTTAGAGCATGGGAGCACTTAGCGCACTGGTTTCGCCTTGATTTTTAATTTATATGCATCATATACTACTATGATGCCTGTGGATCCTTATATTGTTTATTTTAGAATTTAGATGTCTTTAAGTTTAATGCTTTGCTCAAATATTGTAGCTTCAGATGGAAATATTGGTGGGACTAATCGATTAGGCATTCTTGTTTTCTTTTTATCATCTCACATTATACCAACATAACTCCACTGCAAAATTTAGCTACCTATCAGGAACGAATCCCAAATATTTACCCAGTTACCGAGTAATATGAGTAAAGTTTGAGCATCTGAATGAACATGTAATCATGAAAAGGATAGTCAAGAAACTTAAATGTGATATTATATGCATGCAGTTCTTCCGAATTGTCTGGAGTGTTTTACCCTTCTAGCATTCTTCTTAGTGGTCCCTCGGAAAGAGACTGCTTACTTTTGGTTGTGTAAGCAGGAAGTTACTTGTCTAGCAAGGAGGTGTACCTTGTGAGACCCAATTCTTTTCGTCAGCTTTGGATGTTGTTATACTCTTGTTCAGGATTGAGTATGTAGGTTGGTTAGCTAGCTCTGCTTGTTATAGGCAGACATAGTTGTGTATAGGCAGACATAGTTGTGTATAGGCAGACATAGTTGTGTTGAAACCATGATTCTCATCTGCAAAACATTTTATGATACTAGTAGTAGATTTTAAGCCAAAAAATTCCATGAGATGCTAGAGAGGCAAATGCCATATACTACTGCACATTTATAAAGCGTATGATACTAGAGACGGGCATGGTATATTCTAAGGAAATTAGCAATTAACATACTTTTATCTGTGACAGTAAAAAAAAGCTTCTAGATGCGACACCGTAACACTGAGTGTTGTATTTGGTGCCATCACTTTGTTATCAGTTTCCGGCCATTTCCTTTTTCATTATTGCTTGTGCATATCATACGTCTATTGAGACATCCAATTGCGATTGCAGGCTGCAAAAGAATTTGAAACAGAATTAAAGAAAGATGGTGAGCCTTCTGAGGAGCCTGAAAGTGAGAAGATTACAGCCGTGACTGATGAAGAAAAGCAAGAGGTTAAAGTCCCAAGCACCAATGAGAGTTCTTAGAAACCAAGACGCTTCAACTTGGTGTAGGAATTTGTTCTGCCCGCTTGTTCTTGTTGTAATGTGTACGAGACTCGCATTTTGATACAATTAAGCTTATTTTACAAGAAATGTTGACAGGGAGTTAAATTTTGGTTCTGTTGGAGCATAGATAGATAATCGGAAGGTTTGAGATTGTTGTTAAATTAGATTTTTGTTGGAATAACAGGCTCTCGCTCTGTTCGCTTTTTTACCCCCTTTCAAGATCTTTGTTGTATTTGCATGATGATTGATGATGTCCTTTTGATCAAAAGCTTGCCGTAGTGTGAAGTGCCCGTGTCACCAGGAGCATCGACTACATGATGAGAAACATCATCCAGAACAAACAGAGAACGGAGACATTTCACATTCATAATGATTGATGATGTCCTTTTGATCAAAAGCTTGCCGTAGTGTGAAGTGCCCGTGTCACCAGGAGCATCGACTACATGATGAGAAACATCATCCAGAACAAACAGAGAACGGAGACATTTCACATTCATATTCACTCAAAAAACTGTGTCCACTATGTTAACATAATCTGTGTAGCAAAAAACAATTTGAAAATTTACAAAGTAGTACAACAATACAAATTTCATAACTACAGAAATCCAGTAAATTCATGTGATTCAGGTACAAAACTTACCAAGACAGTAATCCATTGAACAAATCTTGTACAAGCATGGAAAATTACTGTACAATGGGAAGAAAAAGAAAACAAAAAAATACTAGAAATCGTTACTTAGCCAGTCAGCCAAAAGCTTACACTGAACACAACACTGCCCTTTTTTTCTTTGAAGACTCCCCTAAACTAAGTCAACAAACAACAAAATTGCTTACCTCCTCTGGTCCTGCAAGAGAAAGCAGTTCGACTTGAGGGGTGTCATGTGATCATATCATCATATGCCATCTCGTAGTCCTTGAAGGCAACCATGGAGTGTTCTCTGGACACTCTCTGCGACTAACCTCAATCGACCCTGGTGAACATCACCACCAGAGTTCATCTCAACAGTGCGAATCACTTTCTGTTTAGATTTCTCCCAATCATCAACCCTCAACCAGCAGGCTCTACCTCCATGGCTTCCCTCCATTCCGAGGAAAGACACTGTAGGATTCTCAACGAACGAGTATCTTAATCTAACAGAAACACAATAAGGTAACCAAGCAGCCCCACCTGCAGCATTCATATGAGGTATGTGGCTTGGATCAAGAACCACTGTCAATGCAAAGTCAACCGAGTTGTGGGCCCGGTCATAGTGAATATTACTCTTTGACGCAGATGAATTTTCAGAGTTCCCATTAAATCCCACGTGATTTTCGAGACAAAGCTCAATACGGGATTTTTGGGCTGGGGCTAAGTCAGGCGCCTGTACTTGAGCTAGTCCTTTCTTCCATGCTATAAGTTTTAAAAACTCTCGTAGGACTGAAATAGGTAAAGTCAGGAGCGTGATGAACGAAGCAACTCGAGAAGCATCATAGGGCTCTGATGCGACACGCCGCGTGAAATAGTCACAGATCTCATTTATTTCTGACTGGGTTAATTCGTCCTGTGCAGCATTTGAGTTCTGTTGCTGTTGTTGAGATTGATGAAATCTTTTTACACTTAAGACTTGGAGAAGAAGTTGGACTCTGTGTACACTAACTGCAAACACATAACCCCTGCAAATGAATTAATTTCACCATTAGGGACTGAAGATACATGACAAATTCATAATTTCACTATATTTGAAACTATCGATCCACTCAACAAAAAAAAATTTCAGCATATGTGCATGGAACATTCACGCAGACACCTGTTTTGTGTTCAGGAAATTATGATGGCCAAAAACAATTCAGTCAAAAATTGTCAATGGAAACAGAACAAAGTAAAACGCCCGAAAGCATTAAAATTTTGAAAATCAGGTTTTAAGGTGTGGCACAGGGTCAGATCATGCAAATAGTAGGGATCTTATCATGAACAAAAGCTATATAAATGATGAAAGGTGTTTCAGTTACTCAAAGAAGGGCGTGTCTATGAAAAGGACCAAAGAGTGCTTATATAATTGACCCAAGGAATAAAAATGAAACAGCGTCTTACTCATGTGAAGGATTACTTAGAGCCTTACCCAACAAAGAAGCGCAGGGCTGGTTGCTCCTGATCTAAATTCAATAATGCACCTTCATTATCCTTCAGAATTGACCCAAGGATCTCGTTTAAAAGTTCTGGTAACTGTGCAAATAGCCACAGTACTCCAAGATACTTAAGAATACCCCTGAGGACTTTTTTGAGTGCCACAAGTGGAACCCATCCACCACCATAGCCTCCATCATCACCAAGTCCAATAATAGCAGTATTCAGCTCTCCCCTAACATGAGCGGGTACACCAGAAGCAGGTGATCTACGTAACTGGTTAACCACAGCTAAATTTGATGATCCAGAAATAGCATTTCCTATGCGATTCAGTCCTGCTATAGCACTCCCTGTTCGAGAGACAGTTGAGTTGTTAGCAAGGTTAGGTCTATTGGCGGCGGAGACTTGTGCTGTTGGACTTGGGTTCAAGATACTAGAATTAGGCAATCCAAGTGCCTGTTGAGCATTGGGGAAATTAGAATCTATGCCGTTCAGTTCCTGAGCGACATGCTCCATGATAAAAGGCCGAAACTGTGGACATGGAAGGGATCCACCGTTGGGTGCACCCACTTTAGGTGGGGTGGCCGGTTGCAACCACACCTGATCTCCAGCAAAACACCGCATATCAACTGCAAAATTTTTCCGATATATTATTCTAATCCAATATGGGCCTCTGAGTACAACAGAAACATCAATTGGCAAGAGTGAACTTGGAACCATGCCGGTACTGCCTCTTCCAGCAGCAGCAGCAGCTGCTGCTGCTATCATGGCAGCTGCATGACTATTATGAGGCCCAAGAGCACCGGTTGACGTAGGTACACCAGGGTTCACGGTTGGATTAGACGAAGCATGAGTAGTGTTAGTATTGGAATTCACAGGCAAACTTTGAGCAGGCATATATCCATTTTGCTTCAAAGTAGAGGGCGGTGTAATGCCAGGAACACCCGATACTGGAGCAGCTCGTGCAGGCCTTGTGGCTGCAGCAAGAGCATGCAACGGTCCAGCAGTTAATCGAATGCAATCTAATAGGGACGCAACTTCGCCTCCATTAATGAAATCTTCAAGAAACTGCAAAGAAAGAAAATATGTCAAAGCTACAGGTTTCTGTAACAGGTAATAGACGGGAAAAGGATTTGCTAGACATTCAAAACAGGCAATATAGAACAACAGATAGTAATTGTTCGTATTTAGCAAATGTATGCTAAATTCATATCATGTTAATTGTTTATGTTTAGTAAACTTGGGTTATGTACACACATTCTTCATGTAGAGCAAATGTAGGTCATGCTAGAAGTAATATATTAATATAGTTCGCTACAGAATATGCACACCTCCAATAATTTAAATGGTCCATAATGTACTGTTATGCAGGAAATGGATTCAGGACAAGGTACAAGTCATCCACGACAGAATTCAACAGTAAAATATCTTTGGAGCGACATGAGTGATTTTGAAGTGAGGTTTTGGTGTATTTTATCTTTTAAAAAAATGATTGAATTTCTACAAAGCTATTGTATGAAGTAACTCAGTTCAGTATGACCTCTGCAACGTGCAATAAAGATGATTAAACCTGATTCCCAGAGTCTGACTTCCATGTAAAGAATAAAACACATCCACAAAGAATCCCATGCATTAGATTTCATATCCAGTTAGGTTCACAAAAAATCTCACTTCTATCTTGCACATGTTTGACCACCCTTGGTTGTCAAAAAAATACAAAAAATGGCATCAAAAGAAACAGCAGGGAAAATAATCATACAAAAGCACATATAGCATCAAAAGAAAACAACAGATTAACTTCATGAAGGCGAAAAAAACCTTGGTATGTGGCCAAAGTTGGTCCGGAGAAACATGCATTGTGCAACCCTCTTTCCCATATTCCCATTCTACAACAAAGCGAGTAAGTAGCGCCGAACCGAAACTAAACCACAAACTCATTAGCCCAACGGCTTCAATTCTGAATGATCTCCTCATCTGTTCAGATAACTTGTCAGAACCTTCCATAACAGATTTCACTCCAACAGGAGACTTGCTGTCTAAGTTTGCACTGCCCTCATCCAATTTTTCATCGGTTCTTGGACCGAGTAATTTTCGCATTCCAAGGGCGAAAGTTTTAGCATTTGAAAGTCTCTTTATATCAGCCACCAACTTTTTTACACTATCAACCTCCACAGAGTTGTAACTCAATACAACACCATCCAAATCATTACGGATATGTGAATCTGCATCAGATGTATTAGCTAATCTAACGCCAGAACCCCATGCCGTATTACTGCTTCCTTTTTGAAGCTCCCACAGGTCTTTGAAGTGAGAGTCGACGATTTTGACATCCCAATACAAACTTCCAGGTCTCCCTAGCCTTAAGCATACATGCTGCCATGTGCTCTCTGTAGCAAAAGGAAGACTGAGCCATAAGTTAGACGATGTACTTCTCAAACCTACTTCCTCAACATATGGTATGTCAACTTCCTCCATCTGACCAGTCAATCGAGCATGCTTTATACATAGCGAGCAATGCCTGACAATGTGAAGTAGAGCAGTTACATATGTGCTAGGTGATGCTTTGCCTTTATTTGCCTCAGCTAAGAGATGCGCAAAACTGTTTTCTGCAATTTTACTAAGCTGATCGCATGAAATGAGCAATTGTGAGGGCTGATTGTTTTTCTGTGACATAATACTGATTTTCCTTCTCTTATTAGATCCCTCACTGGCTTGTAATTTTTGAAGAGTCGGAAAAGTCTCCAACATATCTGTGAGACTGCGCTTTCGCACTGATCGATCATGCTGAGGGACACTGACTCGGTCTGAGTTCTCAAAAACAGCAGATTCCAGCACAGACGCTAAAAGGTAAGAGGCACATATTAAAATAAATAAAATTGAAAGGGTTACAAGATACATTAACTATAATTTTAAAGTAGAAATGCACAAGAGATCATGGAGATGACACATACATGCGGGAGAAGTAACCATTGAGTTAGAAGCAGAAATTGCAAGGCTTCCAGATACAGCCCCAACAGGCAACCTTCTGGGATCGGAAGATCTTACGGCATGCTGTGGTGGGGATAAAAGTCGAGCTGATTGATATCCAGGTGCATTCAACTTGTCCTCATCCATAAGACCATAAGAACTAAAACCAGAATGTGAAGACCTGAGAGCTGTCAAATCCTGATCAGATTTAGAAACTGCCAGTTTCGTCATGGCTTGGTTTCTCCCCGAACTAGTAGTCAATGAATTGGACGATACTGCAGGTTGTATGCCATGGAGATTCTTACTGCTCGAGCCAATGTTGGATGTAGAGGGCAGACCAAACATTGCAGAGGAACCATGTGTATTTGAACCTTTCTCAAGCTCAAAAACCTCATCAACGATGGACGAGAAACTTGTAGGAACATTAGACAGGTGAATACATCCTTCAGAGAGAGAATCAGAGGAAAGCTTATGCCCAGAGATCCCAGCAACATTAACTCCATTAGGAATTGATAGCAACTCTTGACTATCAGGAACGCCCAAACTGATTTCATCATCAGACAGGTACATTTTACTAATATCTACATTCTTAACTCTAATAACGCGGTTCATCTCACCAAACTGTTCGCCTTTCTTTGATGTATCCGGTTGAGCTTCCATCAACTTCAAAGAAGGGATGAGTTCCTTGTCAAGTTGCATGAATAAAAAATAAGAGCTTCCACAATCAGGGAATCCCATAATTAATGAACTTGAACCGTCTGAAATGTTTTTAGGCAATTTCAAGGTAGCCAGGCCTTGTTCAAACACCTGCAGGAAAGTATAAGTATTGCTAATTTAGTTCCATGACAAAACCAGATACTCAAACATCAAATCCAAAACACGCACGCTCAGAAAACTCCTTTCTCTACAGACTTTTCTGAGTGCAGGATAATCATTAGAAATCCCTAAGATTCTTTACCTAAAATCTGAATATCCAGAGTTCCGGTTCACAGGAAACTATAAACTAGAAAGCTCTGTGATTAATCATTGTTGGGTTTCATTAGAGAGGATGTTTAGATAAACACCACTGACTAAAAGACATGAAAATCAAGTATTAGCAGTTGCATAAAGTTTTCCTCCAAGATAATTTTCACAAAAAAATATGATCACCACCAACAAGAAGATTCATGTGTACCTCAAGGCCTAAGAACCTGCCAGCGCGTGCAAACAAATGTAGAATACTTCCACTCCGCAAGTTGCTAAATGCTTTCCCAGCTGTCATGCTTCCCTGGCTCAGTCCCTCCTCACACTCTAGCAAGGTTTTAGGTGATATAAGATTTTTGGACGAGTGAAGAAGAAAACGGCCATTCCTGCAAGTTGAAGTAGAACTCAGCCTTTATCAATAGCAAGAACAAGACAAGCCAGGTCAGGTCAACGATTTTAACATGTGTGACTATAAGGTTCTTTCTTTTTTGGCAAAAGACTAGTAAGCTAACCCTCAATAACATTTAGAAGGTAGCAAACAGCAATATCACCTTCACGAAAGAACTTGGAGTACGGTGAACGGTAAGTAAATAAAGCTTTTTCTTAATGAGAATCACAAAATTCCAGAAGGAACAACAAAATGACCATAATCCTAATAAGACTCCCTTCACATGTAAAGGTCAGCATTTTCTACAAACCACAAAGATAGCAATGGTCATGCCGGTCGAATTTCCAGTTTTCAATAAAACAATACTCGTCCGCCCCGATGAAAATAGCCTATGTTTGCATTTTGCATGGTTTTTAACATGTTATTTTGTTTGATAGTGGTATATTATTATATTATGTAAAAGTGGGGTTGAAAAAAAGGTGTAAAGGTAATAGTTAAAAAAGGTGTGAAGGTGGGGTCCATGTTTAAAATAATATAGATGGGGTGTGGGGTAGTTTCTGAAAAGGAAACGTAAATAATTGATTGGGACGTCCAAAAAAAGAATACATAAAGAATTGTTCAAAGATGCCAAAACCATAGAAGATTTCATTTCCATTAGTGAGTGACAGAGGTGGGGTGGGTATCCATTATCCTGCAGTAAAACACGGACACCCCATTTTAAATTTTGAGTACATAAAAGGACTCTTCTAGAGTGTTAAGGAACATTGATTTTTCCTATTTCCTACTTCCTACTAAACTCAGACTTCTAATATAGACCATCTTGGCCAAAGGCTTTAACAATTCATCTCACAGAAAGGCGACGACATATAAGGTACCATGCATATGTACTTCCAGACTTCAAAGTATTTACCCGTGCTTGGACAAACTGAGATGTCAAGGTGAAATTCTAGAGCATGTATAATACTCTGGATACAGAACAAGATATAGTTGCATACATATTAGAGTTACACATGGCTACATGCATACTAAGCAACAGCTCTCGTCCTATTGAACGGTAAACTAAACGATGCTACAGACGGGCGAATGCAGGAATTCATGTTAGGGGTAGCAAAATTTCTTTGAGTAAAATAACATTAGAAGTTTAACGTAAACACTAACTAAAACTAAATCTCCAGAATTCAGTTTTGTAGGTTTAAAACCATGGTTTTAAACCGAAGGTCAACCCCAACTGCGCTAGAGATGATATGTTTCACTTTATGCACGAGAAAGTATCTATATAAGCTAAACCTTTTGACCAGGGGTATAATGGACATTTCATGTCCAAAATCAAGGGGTAGCAAGTTGCGCCAAGGGGGGTTCACCCCTGGCTAGAGATATTAATATAACATATCACGACAGTTATACATAGTTACACACCATTACCACCAAGCATAGAGTTGTAAACTTCAGTAATGAAAATATTCACAATAAGCTCCGGATACTCGACAACAATATATCAGAGAGAGGGATAGAGAACGAGAATAAGAACCTTATACTTATTCCAAGGGTGAAAAATGAAGAACCATAGGCGCGTACGTGCAATGCTTCCTGGCCATCATGTTTTGCCAAATCGAGCATGTTATCCTTCTGTTAACAAAGATAGTACATAATTAGAACTGAAAAGGACAGGGTTGAAAGAATGCCACCATTATATTTTCCATTTTTGTTCTACTAGGCCAACTAAGAAATCAGGGGACATTTATGAGAGAGGTGCTTGCCACGTGAAAAGATGCCATCACGAATAAATTCTATTACATCAATGAACATATTCTTTGCTTTGTTTACGTTCGGTAAACCTCAAGCACATGCTTCTCTAGTTGTCACTACACGCTTTGATAACATGATATAGAACATATATAAAAAGAAGATAGGATACCCAAAGTAATATTAGGAGAAATAGATAGCATCCCTATAACAAAATAGCATCCAGGAACAGTTAGTAAGCTGCTCCAACCCCACTAGTGCACCTGTCCCTTCCGAATGAATGAATGGAATATTAAAAGAGATCACGATTCACGAACTCCTAGGGCTCAAACATTTGAGTAGGTTTGAAGGTTAATTTTGAGTAATAAGTTTCACTAAATGTATGCATGCTATTGGAGTGATGATGCATGATAACAATTAGCAGAAATCTAACAAGATGGTGGTGCATTATAAGATGTCAGTTTCTAAACATAGTGAAGTTTCCTTTCTAAAACAGATGGAGGAAACTATACTTGAAACGGTACGAATTTCTACTCATCAAGAAACCAAAACACTGAAAGGCATAATTTTGATACCTTTACATAGTCCAACTCATTTTCATCCGAACGAAAGTGAAGTTGAACATCTCCAGGGGTAAGATTTATCTGGCCATCATTCTCCAATTCCTTGTAAATCTCAAGCAGACGAGTATATCTATTAGAGCCAATGGCCTTGAGCAGTAACATCTCAACATCAATGCAGCCTTTGTTGAGGGAGAAATCTGTTTCCTTCCCAGTTAGAGGATCAATTATAAACGTGCTATGCAAAACTTTTATCTGCAAATCTTGACCAGGTTCAATTTTTAAGTATGGACATATCCCTCCATCTGATGCACCAGAGTTCTTTTCTAGATCTAACCAATATATAAGTTTTACTCCAGGAGTTCGTAGTCCAACAGGATCAACTTCTCCGTCTTGCTGATTATGAGTCGACGAAGAACTCCCGACTTGGGAAACATTACTATCAGAGATAAGTTCAAACCGTATAGCATCTTTCCATCTACCAAGTCGAAGAGCTTGCACTTGTCTTATAATAGTGTCCATAATGAGAGCAACACAGAGCTCATGGAGGATTGAATATAATATCATGAACGGGCTTTCTGATGCAGCCATTCTGCGCTCTAGATCATCTCCAAGAACATGCCTTCGTGATTCTTCAACCTTCACAGGCCCACTTTTCTCACCGACAAGCAATTCCAAATGCAATATCCTCCACAATGATAGATCACCACGATAACCAAGTGTCACAAGAACTTTAAACTCCCCATCAACACGAAGTAATGCAACACCGTCAGAAACATTCACTTCAGTGTCTTTAGGAAGTGAAACTTGAAGCAACTTTGACCTGACAAGTGTGTCAAGTTTCTTCAGTGCTGGACCTTGATGATCCGCATCCAATGTGCTCTGCATGCCCACATCTTCTATGCATTTTGGCAGCCGTTGGTAACTTCCAGTAAGAAGAATTTCAACAGCTGAAGGAACATCATAGATAGGAGCACGGGCCTGTTGTAGCCCCTCATGCATAAAAAACATAGAATCTGCAGCTTGAGTGAAGCAAGTTTCATGGCTTGATAGAGTTGATACAAGTTGTTGGCAATACTGTATTAAGGGAACCTGCAGCTCAAAGGTAGCAAACACCAGTGGAAAATTCAGACCTTTTTTTTGTTCATAGACAGTAGGAACTTACCAACCAGCAGATACATTTTAAGATTATAATAATGGAGATTTATTTAAAAAAGAGTGTCACAATTACGCAAAGTTCAACAAAAATTTGATGCAACAAGCGACAGGGGTATGTAGAGCATATTCAGGTTGAAAATTAACGTGATTTGTATTCTTTCATGCCCGAGCTTTAAGTTATATTTACCACATTAGACATTAAGATAATGATTAGACTTAAAACTGAATGTATAATGTCATACATGCAAACTGACAAGTTATACCAGATTTACCGCTAATCATTTCATATTAATAAAGATGGAATGGCCAAGCTAGGATGGATTATGTGCTTTAAGAACATGAGTTGAGAACAAATGTGTTTTTCCTTGTCTACTTAATGGATTTAGGCTGACCGCCTTATTAAATTTGTGTGTCTGGGCGCACGTGCACACACACAAACACAGTATATAATATACATGTTTTCCCTTGGTATGAGTTCCTTTAAATTTTTTGATTTACTTGTTAGGCCTGTTTTGACTTGTTAAATGTTGTTCAAATCAAACCGTCCTGGTGAATGCTTAAAGTTATTCCAATGAAACATGCAAATTCTATGAACTGAAAGAGCATTTGATGCATTCAACACATTCGGATGAGAACATAGGCCTTTCCACTAGGATCTCAATCCCGTATTTATACGGACTGTCACGCGGTTCCTTTTGTATCAATTTCAGAAGGAGTGCCTCGATAGGGTTCTGCAGACCTCTAAACATCAGGTTGTTGTTAACTTAAGGTCCACTTTACTTTTCAAGTTTATTATGATACTCATCCGTCCCAATGAATAGCCTACGTTTGCTTTTTGCACGGTTTTTAATAATATGTTTTGTTTGATAGTGAAATATTATTATTGTATGTTAGTGGTGGGTTTAAATAATGTAAAGGTGAAAGTTAAAAAGGTGTGTGAGCGGGGTATGTGTTTAAAATAATAAAGATGAGTGTGGGGTAGTTTCCAAAAATGGAAACGTAAAGAATTGATTGGGACGTCCAAAAAAGGAATACGTAAAGAATTGATTGGGACAGATGAGTAATATTCTCTCCTCTCAACAGAGAGCTTGGCCTATACTGTATAAAATTGGCTTGAAGGATCCAATATAAAAGTAAATTTCGCCCCAGTGAAAACTACACAAGTCTAGTGACCAGATGCAGGATGCATTTGCTTAAATTATGTTCCCTCCCGGAACAGTTTATATGCCTTACTTTGACAAAGTAAAGAGTTTTGTCCTATGTTGACCTGTACACACTCTAATCACACACAAACTCAACTATTCTGATAAAACACACACATCCTCTTCAAATACAAACTTTGCACCATATAATAATGAATGGACTCCAGTATATATCACTTCCAAACATAAAGGGGAAGTTTATTCTCTAGGCAAAGCAACCAATTTCCAGTTCTTCCTCAGCTCAAACCTAAAAGAAGTATGTGTAAGGCAAATAAGCCACTGAACTAGGAATACAGTTCTCCTCATTACATCTACACCATGCCAGCTCCAATTAAACGATTACACAGCCCTCTCCCACTAGTCAGACTACACCAATAAACTCAACATGCACACAAGAAAACAAATCCACACCCAAGAAGACCAGAATTTCGCACAGTCAACACAAATACACAATGCATAGAGTGGGGAAAAGAAACGAAAAAGGTGAAAGTGAAAGGAAGAAGCACCTGTTGGCACCACTTGGATAGGACATTAAGGCGCAGAAGCCGTTGCTGAGTTTTAACAATATACTTGAGTATCATGATCTTCTTCTCGGAATCCGACAAATTCTCCGATTTGGACTTGTCGACCAATTCCCTGAGCGAGAGGAACGATTCCTCAGCTGCCCGCCCCACCAGGGCGGTGAAATCCACCGGCTGATCCTGCCCTACCTCCGCCATGACGATTCCAATCCGATTGGGTGAATTGGTCAGAGCTCAATTGGTGTGGGCAGGAATGAAATCAATCATCAACTAGGCAGGGGGATTCGGAAGTGATGATGCCCCTGGCCTGAATTTCGCAGAGTGGCGTTTAGGGTTTTTTTCTCCGGCTAGTTTCTCTCTCTATCTCTATCTATCTGGTTCAAATTCACTAATTCAGGGACTTGTTAATTTTGACGACTGAGACTTCTGAACCTGAGAGCGAGGAATTTATAACTTGCTCGTTTGAGTTTCCGGGATTTCCATTTGTGGTACATCAAAACTGACCCTAATTCCAAATTTCTAGGTAAATTCTTAGGAAAATTAAAATTTACTACGGATTAGGAAAATCAATACATTTTCACCCAAGTGTTGAATACACTCCTCTGGTTTATACTTTATACTAATTAAAATCTTAACTTTCCTAATGTTTAGGAAAGACTGATTTTCATGAGACTTCATCAAATTTCTAACAAGGTTCATCCTAATAGAACAGTTGCATTGAATTCTAGTATAAAATTGCAGTGCAAAAAACAACTAAGTAAATTTGAACTGAACTAAAACTAATGAGTATTTAGCCGAAGACGAAGACAACGAGAACATAGATTAAGTGAGATAATTAATGTTCTACTTCTATTTTACAACATTTGTCTGACTTTGACTGATTATTGTGAATCCGCACGTGTTTAATTTTACTACGAATTAATGTTATAGTATTATAATAGTAATATTCTTAACAAAACCATTAAACAACTTTATATTCTATATTTTTATTACGGTTTTTACACCTACTACCCCTGCTAGATCACTCAATCTCATATCCATTTCTTCTGTTTCATAAATTACATTCAAGTCCCAACAACCCCGTTAACCAACTTAAAAACAATATTTCAACTTTCTCTCCCCAAACAATTCTTAAGGCATTTTTCTTCTTCTTTTCTTTTTCCTTTTTATAATCTTTTCCTTTTCCTTTTTTTCTTCCCTTTTTCTTTTTCTGATTTATTTTTCTAATTTTATCTGCCACCAGTACCGCCCAATACAACTTTTGTGTTATATAAGGGAGATGTATAACACATCTCCAGATCTGGGAAGTTGTGTAACTACTCCGATTGGAGCTGAAACTCCGATCATTTTCTTTTTTTGTGATGTATTTTAAAAGATTCTTTTTTATTAAGGTTTGTGACAAATTTGAAATTTAAATAAATTATGCAATCAATTTTGAAATATTAAGTGTGAATTAGGCAATGTAGAAAATTTTATGGATTAATATGTAAATAAGTAAAATTGAAGTTGTTCGGTCAAACCAAAAATCTGATAATTGACCAGAGATAATATTGTACTTTTCAGACTTTAATTCTTCAAAAGTCAAATTCGTGGACCCATGTGTAATTAAATGATCTTCTAAGGAGATATGCAAATGTAATAGACAAAACAACAAGGACTAATCTGTAATTCAGTGATCTAACGGTGGTACTAGATGTAAAAATACCTTTATGTAACAAGGGTATTAGATTTTGGGATGAGCCAAATAGTTTAATTTCATTACAAAGTCCCTCAACTTTCATGTATTTAGTTTCAAGTTTCAACCACTCAAAAAATTGTATTACAAGTCCTTAAACTTTTATTTCTTTAATTTCAACCACCCAAAACTTTTAAAACATTTCAGTTAAGTCCCTGCCGAAAAATTCAAACTGGAAAATTCGAACACACCGGAGAAAACTCGAAGAATTCAAAAAATACACCGATGAAGAAGATCGGAGCACTTGGCTCCAATCGGAGGCTGCTTCGATCTGGAGCAGCCAAGCTCCGATCGGGGCTTCTTCTCCGGTCAAAGATAAGGTTAAAAAGAAGAAGAAGGATTAAGAAGAATTGGAGAAGAAGAAGAAAAGAAGGAAAAGAAAATAAAAAAAGTTTAAAACCCTTAAGGCCATGTTTGGCAAAGACAAAAAAAAAGCTTAAATAACTTGGTCAATGATTATTTGGAAGTTTTTGTAATTAATTTGTGAAGATGGGGGGAAACGTAATTGGGTGCAGCAGTGGGCCGGGGGTGTGAGTGTAATTTTCGCTAAAATAAATATAAAGAATATATATACAGTAATGAGCTTTATCAAACATAGCTCAAACTCGGTTACGTCTGATGAGCAAATCAATAGCTTAAAGACAATTTCAAAGTCCAAGATTTTGTTTGATTTAACTTAAAAAGCACAATATTCAGTGTAATGTAATGACTATTGGCATACCTATACTTTGCTAAATTCACTTTGGCACCGAGTCTACCTCTTCAATATTTCATACTCAAATTCATGGAATACTTGATCTGTGAGCAAAAATATCATGTGGGTCATTTATGTGCCAAAATATTTTATACAAATCACGTTATTTTTTTTTTATAACTTATAATCATTATTAAATATTCAAAATATACGTTTTAAATTCACATCCTAAGCAGTTAATCTCTATCCATTGAGACCCTTTCCGACCGGGCCCTTTTCGATCTTATCTAGAGCCTTCTTGCCCTTCTCCACTATAACCCACCACCATTTCACATAGCCTTGCTACATTGCTAATTTGCCAATACTATAGAGTATAGTCAACATCTAGGATAGCAAAATACTTTAAAATAACAAAAAGAGGAAGTGTATAGTTTAAAAACATTTGGACCAAAAGGATCACAACAATCATTTGATGGTACTAGTACAACAAAAAGCAAAGGGTCCAAAAAGTAAAATCATACTTGTATGTATTCCCAAATTTTCATCTGATTAGCTGATCGGCAAAAGCGTTAGAGAGATAAAGAGTGGTGGGGATTTAGAGAGAGAAACATGGATAGAGTGTTTTCAGTGGACGATATAGGCGATGAAGCCGATCACTTCTGGTCATTAAACCCTCCGATTGGCCTCCACGACGGCGGCGATGCGGCTGAGCCGCCGTCTCCGTCCTCCTCCGGCGCCTCCTCCTCCAAGCTCATGACGTTGGGGATGAATCGCAGCGCCTCGGAATGGGCGTTTCAGCGCTTCCTACAGGAGGCGATTGCACCGGATCAGACCTCAATTGACACGTCAGCTACCTCGCGGAGTAAAGAGGACGACGTCGTCGTTTTGGATGGTGGTGGTGGGAATAATAAGGAGAAATCCGATACGGCGATTCCGAATATTCCGACGGATCCGGAGGAGTACCAGGCGATGTTGAAAAGTCGTCTGGAGCTTGCTTGTGCCGCCGTTGCTTTGACTCGGGTTAGATTTTTTAAAATGTTTTTTAATTTTTTTAATTCTATTATATTTTGTTACTGTTTAATTAATTTAGTCTTTGTTTTTTTCGAATTTCTATGGGCGTTTGATTGGAAAAGAGTTTATCTCTTTTGCATTTCGGGTTAAGTTAGGCGATCATGATGGAAACAGCTGAAATGGCTGCCTTAGCTTGTACCTTGTTTAGTTTCTGTTGTACTCTGTCTTATTAAGCTGCTTCCAGTATTATTCTTATTCTTATTATTATATATTTTCCTGAGTATATGTATTGTTGAAGTTCTTTGTTTGATTGTCATAGTTATTTCCACCGTATTGTTTTTTTTTGGGAAGAAACTGGAGGAAAAACATGTTACGTTACGTGTTAATCAATAGGAGATAACATTTTGTAGCTGTGAAATTGTGTGAAGTTGGATGTTTTTTTTCCCTTATGAAAAGATGAAGGTCCACCGTTTAGATGAAATGAATTATACATTAAGACAAATGTTTTTCTTGCCTTTTGGAAGAGGTGAAGGTTCACTATTTGGATGAAATGAATTAGACATTTGGACAAATGTTTTTCTTGTCTTTCTCAAAGTCTTACATGTTATAGTAGATCATCGACAATGAGGTCCAATGCGTTTGATGTTTGATGCACCAGTTTGTACAGTATCCTTGATTAACCTGCATTATGTTCATTCTTACATGCTTCTAGACAATTCATTGAGTTTGTGTTGTGATGGCTGTGATGGCTGTGATTTTGGTTCCGTTTCTTGAATTTCAAAAGTGAATTGTGTATTATATACTTATACATTTACACAAGAAGTCAACAACACTTTGAGTTTGTACTGTGATGACTTTGATAGTGGTTTTGTTTCTTGAAGCTCAAAGATGAAGTATGTAATGTTGTCGCAAACAATCAGTATTTGATGCTAGATATATCTTAGCAACCTTTTTGAAAGGTGAAGTTAGCAAAAATCACTTTTTTATTGTTTTAATATGCTGATTATAATACGTGTATGCATTTTCTGCCTCCAGGGGAGTAATGCCAAGACTCAGGATATATCAACTGTAGCACCTGACAATAGATCACAGGCTTCTAGCACATCGAAACTGGGGCCTCAAGTTACCATCAGAGGTTTGTGCTGCTTTTATTTCTTCATGATTTTTTAGAAGAATTTTCCACCTAGAGTTATCTCATTCATGACATGCAAAGCTATTGTATGTGGCAATCTGTCAGCGAGTTTACCCTACGCTTGCTTTTTACCATAATTTACTTGGGCAGCTCTCTTTTGTTTGTCTAGGCGGCCAGGATTTACAAAAGCAGCTAGATAAGGATGCTGGTGGCCTGTCTGGGATTCCTCCCCTACCTGCAATGCCCAAGAAAATTGGCTCCCAGGTGAAATCAACTACTAGTGGATCATCTGGGGAACAGTCGGATGATGATGATGCTGAAGGAGATAGCGAAGCATTGCTGAATATGGACCCAGCTGATGCAAAACGCATGAGAAGGTATTCAACTCAATCTTTAGACATATTCTGGGTTGCCATCCTGTCAAATTTACGTGTTTGATTTTCAGTGTCATGATTCTGTTGAGTTGCTTGCATATACAATACATACTCGATCAACTTCCTTGTCTTATAGTAGTATCTATGCAACTCTTAGAGCATGCTGCACAGATGCAATAGAAATGAGTTTATATGCTGATCGCCTGATCCCCAACATAAATGAAAAGGAAAGGGAAAAAAAGAGAGAGGCACTACCGAACTAGTAGTGAAAAGTTGAATGATGCCATTAAATGTTGGATTACACTGATTCCATCTATGTGTTTACTGTCAGATGTATGGCTGATATTTATCCCCTGAAAGATTTTCAGTTTTTAAGTTCTTATTTTGTATTTTAAGTAAATGAAGCTAAATCTGTATTGCTAGGATGCTGTTTTCAAAAGGATGGTATCTGTGTTTCTATTTACCATCAAATTCACCTTGTAGTTATTAACCTGAAAGTTATATTATCAACTCTGCCTTTCGATATGAAGCATAATTTGGCATCTGCCACTTTTGACCGGGTCTCTTTGTCTTATCGGATATGTTCATGGTTTTCAGAATGCTTTCAAATAGAGAATCAGCTCGGCGGTCAAGACGAAGAAAGCAAGCTCATTTGACTGAGCTCGAGGGACAGGTATATTATCCCTCTAATCATGTTTCAACTTGAATTTTTTGGTCCAATAATTGTCCATCATGCCATATTCTTCTGTATAGGTTTCTCAACTAAGAGTTGAAAATTCTTCTCTGCTCAAGCGTCTTACCGACATAAGCCAAAAGTACAATGAAGCTGCTGTTGACAACAGAGTTCTAAAAGCTGATGTTGAGACATTAAGAGCAAAGGTAACTGTAGTAATCACATTCTAGTCCTTTTTTATCCGTTGGCTGTAACTTAGTTTTAAAATGCTGCTACTTCATCATGTTTTCTGTCTCGGTTGATCTCTTTTCATATAAATTGTAGTAGGAAAGAAATATATTTCTAAAACAAATACCTGCATATCCTCTGACTAAACTATAGATGTAGTGGAATACTGGAATCCTTGCCGCTGGGTCAAGGTATAATTTTGTTAGGCATGAATTTTCAGGGATAATTATGCTAGACGGGAACTGAGTCAAGGTCTAATTTTGTTAGGCATGAATTTTCACGGATAATTATGCTAGACGGGAACTGAGTCAAGGTCTAATTTTGTTAGGCATGAATTTTCAGGGATAATTATGCTAGACGGGAACTGAGGTTACGTGCTCAATATTTCCTACTTGTGAGCTTCTAATTATGTTGACTGGTGCTCCTCTTTTCTTAATAGGTGAAAATGGCAGAAGAAACAGTCAAGAGAGTGACTGGGTTGAACCCACTGTTCCAGGCAATGTCGGAGATTTCCACAAGAGGTATGCCTTCTTTCTCGGGAAGCCCAGACACCACATCAGCCGATGCGGCTGTACCAGTGCAAGATGATCATCCGCAGCAGCATTTCTATCACGGCCCTACAAATATTCATTCATCAACTCAAAATCATAGAGTTCAAACTGGTTCCTCAGACATCCCTACGGTTGAGAATGTACAACCAAATGCAACAGCAGCCATTGGAGCTAATAAATTAGGAAGAACTGTTTCTATGCAAAGAGTGGCTAGCCTGGAACATTTGCAGAAACGCATTCGTGGGGGTACAAGTTCTGGTGGCACAGATGGTGCTGGAGAGCGGTGAGGCTCTATGTTGTATTAATCGAATTATCTTCAGGCTCAATCACTTTCTAGAAGAGTTATTCTTGCCTGCATTTTTATGTGTAATGTGTCCTCAACAACTGTTTCAAGATATTGTTATATCCTTCAGTTCATGGAGCTGGTTTTATTTACCCCTCTATTCTGTTTGTTTATTCGTATTCTCTTGGCATAATTAAACCTAAACTCTAGAAAACCTGATATAACCTGAACTCCGAACTTCTGATCAGTCTATGAAACTACAAATTGGGAATTACTTCCTAATCGGTTCTGGACTCGGTAAATCCTAATTGGGAATCAAAGAAATTTTTTGTAACGGTATATTTCTAGGCGCCAATATCAACCCTTACAAACCCGGAGATGGATGCCTTCCAGTAAGGATGGTGATTGGGTCGTATTTGTTGATGACAGATGCTTACTCTGGTGATTGGGTCGTATTTGTTGATGACAGATGCTTACTCTGGAATCAACGTTTGCAACAGATCTTGTTTCTACAAGTTTCTGAGGTTTGTAGTCCAATATAGTGAAGAGGGTAATCGGTTGTTTCTGGTGGCGCGCAGTGCACTCTGTGCATGGCAGGTGTGGGAGATAGATTTCGCACAGGAAAGTTGGGTGAGCTTGTCGAACCTGGACGGCTTGGTGATTTTTATGAATGGTTATCACTCGACCGTGTATTCCTGCAGCAAGCTGAAAACTGGGCGTCTTCAGGGGAATTGCATATGCAATGTTCATTACTCCGATGAAGATAACATTTATGTGTACTCACTTGTAGATAAAACCCTGTCCATCTTCGAAAATAAACCTCATTCAGGATTTCCCGTTTGGTTTCCGATCATGATTGAGTTTTGTGGAGGGCGGCCTAGGCTCTAGTCAAAATTACCACCTCTGAGGATCCTGGCCGTGAAACATTCAATGCACTCACACCGCCGTGTGTATCTGAAAGTTGCAATCTTGTAAACGTTTTTCATCAACTTTCCCGGCCATGACCTTCAGAGCTTTGTTGCAGAATAGTCCACAGGATTATGCAAATTTTCGTCTTGTATGTAAACAATGGAGTGAACTAGCTACATTAAACTGGAGCAGAATCGAGACCCTTGGGAATTATCTATGTTTTGAAACCCGGACCCGGACGTTGACCCGGCCTACCTACTGTAGGAGGTTCAACCGGGTCAACTCGGGTCGACTCGGGTCAACCT
>JAQRGC011997560.1:0-12924 GCA_028659135.1 Plantago lanceolata
TAACAAGGTTTACCTACAGGCTTAAGAGTACTAATTTCTGGACTTAATCCTAATTTAGTCTTAAATGGAATTGCTCATCAAAATTACAAGTTTCCTAACACATTGTAAGTCGTAGTTGCTCCTTTACTTGTGTAATTCCCTCTTTACTCATTGCTCGTGCTCTTAGTTGATTCTCTCAATTTATCTTGAGAATAAGTCTTGTGGAAAGAAGTGTGTTGCTTGTGTAGTGTGTTCTCAAACCTAAGTCTAAAAGTCAGTCTTAGTGGGTGAGTTTATGTGCTTATTTGTGTGTGAGTCCACTTTCCTTCATGTGACGATTCTGCGTGAATCCTTAATTTCATTCATCTATGTGCTTGCATTTCAGCCCTACGGGACACTTCGTGGAGAGTGAGTGATTCAATGGCAGAGCTTTCATACGGTGGAAAGCTCACTACCCCCAAATACACCCCGTGCGTGACTCTTTACATTAACCTGGTAAATGCGTGTGAGAATGTATATATGTTCAATAGAGGTGATTGTCAACTTGATTTATCTAACAAGTCTTGTATAGTGCGTAAATTTAAGCATTTGGTGGATTCAATGTTTTAGTTCAGGTTGCTTGGCATGCGACTATTTTGTGATTGTTTGTGCATTTAGGATCGAGTCTAGCTTAGGTTGCTTGAGGACAAGCAAAGGTTCGGTTTGGGGATTTTGATGACAACGTTTTATGCATTGTCATTATGTCTTTTTTCACCTTATTTGCTATCCTCGAGTAAGCATTTTAGTATTATTTTGTTAGAATAATGTCACGTTTGCATTGTTTTTGTATTTTACAGAGTTTAGGTGAATTCCGATCAAATACGGATTAATTAGCGTGAAAGTGGACGATTTTGTGCATCATAATCACCCATGGATGTGTCATGAGTACTAAATCATGATCAAGGGCCAAGTAGAACATGTAATATTCGTGATTGGCTTGTATGTGGCGAAAGTGGTAGAACATTCGGAGTCCGGATGAAGGTTTTGGAGCATTTGAAGTGAAAGCCATAATTCAGTTTGCATAGTCTCAGTGTTTTGAGAACCAGTCACTCATATGATATTGGATTGAGATGAGATTAAAACCTACGCGTAGCCAACTCGATGATCTATCCAACGGTGGGTCTTACGTGCCAATCCAAGTCCTGATGCTCCCAGAATTGCCGTACGAAGTTGGGCAAAATTCTCTGTGTACCCAGGCGTGGCGACCCAAATGCCAGGCGTGGCGCCCCAAATGCTTGGCGTGGCACCTGGGTCTCTAGCGGCCAGAAACGCGATTTTTCGGGACTTTTTGTATATATTCAGTTTTTTATCGGAAAAACAGATTTTGGATCATTCTTTCACCCCCAGAAACCCTAGAGCTTGCTCTTTGGGTCCTTTTGATTGTATCCATCATTGCAGTTTGAGTTTGATCATCTAGAGACAAGATCCGAAGTAGAGACATCTTGCTATCTAGCAATAGTGAGTTTTCACGGATTCACCGGAGACTGACAACCTCGGTGGTAACCTTGTATCACTCATTTCTCATATTTATCTTGATTATTCAGTATGTTTTCATTATATATGATTTCTATTGCGTATGTTATGAATACGAGTAGCTAGATTACTTGTTGGTGGTAGAATTTAAATCTGAGCTAGGGTTCATAGTCATGCATGCTTGAACTTCTGATTCAATTGCCTAAGTAACTTGTTCTACTGATTTCTCAACAAGCTAAGCCATCTATTCTCGTAGAGTTAATCACTCGGACAACCAATGTTGTCAAATCGTTCTACAAACCTTAGGTACTGCTGATCATAACTGAATAACCTTGATCAGTATTAGTACTGATAAGTCGTTTTCAAAATACATGTCATAAACTTGTCTTTTGGTGTTAGACTTGATCAAGCGTTTGGGTGGAAACCGTGCGGCAGTATCCTCTCCGAATGGAGAGTTGTCTGATATGGTACAATTCCCACAGCAAGATCAAGGCGAATCACTTTTAAAGAAATACTTGTTGCACTTGAATGTATGATTATAACCTGATGCTCTAGACTTACTAAGCTACCACCAACTTGTCTCACATATTTGATCACTTTCCGTATTAGATTGTTGCTTGTTTGCTGACTATTGTAATTCTCGAATTGAAACTCTAAGCTAGATTAGTCCTGAGAGAACGACACTCAGGGTCAGCTTCTCTACACTGCATTTATCTAAGTGTATTCCTGTAGTTTAGCCCCTTTGGCGAGCAAACAAATTTATTTTCATTTCGGGACGTGACAAATCTCGTTATCAGTTCTCACTAATAGAATGAGACTGTTAATGAGTTATTTGGTAAATGAGGAACAAGCAGCGTTTGTCCCCGGGAGATTTATACATGATAATACTATTCTTGCCCAAGAAATCATTAGGGGATATGGGAGAAAAGGGTTTTCTGCTCGATTTATGATTAAAATGGATCTACAGAAGGCCTATCATTCTATCCATTGGGGGTTTATGGACCATCTTCTTAGAGCCCTTGGTTTCCTTGTTGTGTTTGTTGACTGGATTATGTGTTGTATGATCACTGTCTCCTACCAGGTCAACCTCAATGGTAAATTTCTTGAGCCTTTTGCTGGGAGGAAAGGGCTGAGACAGGGGGACCCCATATCTCCCTATTTGTTTGTTATTTGTATGGAATATTTGAGTCGCCTCATGCATCAGTTGAAAGACTATCCCAGTTTTAAACATCATCCCAAGTGTGCTCAACTAAATATTACTCACCTTACTTTTGCGGATGACTTGCTCTTCTTTTCTAAAGGGACTGAGTCTTCTATATCCACTTTATTGGAGTGTTTTGAGGATTTTAGTGCTACCTCAGGTCTCATTGCTAACAAGCAGAAAAGTGAAATCTATTTATGTGGAGTTAGTAGTGAAAGAAGGAGTGCAATTTGCCAGAGGATCCAACTGAAAGAAGGCAGCTTGCCATTTAGATATCTTGGCATTCCACTTAATGCCAAACGTTTGTCCATTGTTCAGTTCCAACCTTTGATTGAGAAGATGATGGGGAAGGTGAGGCATTGGACATCCAAATTTCTTAGTTATGGGGGGAGGCTTCAGCTTGTGCAATGTGTGTTGTACGCTGTACAAAATTTCTGGAGTCAATTATTCCCTCTTCCAAAGAAGGTGATGGTGGTTATTGAGGCTATTTGTCGTAAGTTCCTTTGTTCAGGTGATGTAGGTGACTCTAGGAAAGCCCCAGTTGCTTGGAATGACTTGTGCATGCCTGTTATGGAAGAGGTTCAAATCTGGTGCATTTAACCTCCTGGAATAACACATGTCTACTCAAACTCTATGGGCCCTACATTGTAAAGCTGATCGTCTTTGGATCAAATGGATTCATGCATATTACATCAAGGGAGCTTCTATAATGGATATGAATGTACCAGCACAGTCCTCCTTCCTCTTTAAAAAGTTGCTGAAAGTACGTTCATATGTGCAGAATAGGGATGCCTGGGTTGAGATGTTAGAAAATGGAAAGTTTTGTATGCAAAAGGCCTATTGTGTGGTGCGACCTGCTTTGCCTAAGATTGGATGGAGGGAAATTCTGTTGAATATCTGTGCTACACCACGAGCTAAATTCATTTTGTGGTTAGCTCTATGGCAGCGTTTGGCTACCAAGGATCGACTCCAAACTTTCTGTGCGAATATTGACACACTTTGCGTGTTCAGCAACAGTGAAGATGAAACAGCTGAACATCTTTTGTTCACCTGTCCAACTATCAACACATGGTGGGCTTGGCTGCTGCATTGGATTGATTCTGCAAGACAATTGGGAGATTGATTTGTTGAGCAAAGAAACCAGGGGAAAGTCTGTACGGGCTCGTGTTATGAAAGTTATGGTTGCGTAGTTTGTGTACGCTGTCTGGTGGGAGAGGAATAGACGAATATTTCAAGCTACAACTGACAACTCGGTGCGTCTAGTACGTGATGTGGTTAATATTACTATCACTAGATGTAGATTGGTCCCAAACTTTCTCAGTTTTGTAATTTGCTTTGTTCCCGTTGAGATATTTTGCTGCAGTTTTGTAATTGGTGGATGTACTCAAATGTTATACTTGGAATAAAATTTTCATTGTTCCAAAAAAAAAAAGAAACTCCAACGCATTCTCACCTGAGTCATCCTCATATCAGGGAATATTCCTTAACACTCATCCGGTTACCTCATACCTCAGAACTTCCTTAACACCAAATCTCCAAGTGACCGTCTCACCAAATCCTCTCGACTCAAAACCAAAAATCAGTCCCGTTAGAGTTAAACGGCCAAGGTAGAACAAAAGGGAATTAAACGAAGAATGCTTAAAAATAAATCTACAAAACTGAAACTTCAAAGGAGAATTAGTCCCCGGCAGCGGCGCCAATTTTGATAAGGGATTTGTCACGTCCCGAAATCAAAATAAATTTGTTTTGCTAGCCAAAGGGGTTAAACTACAACAATGCACTTAAATAAATGCAGTGTTGAGAAGCTAAACTAGAGTGTCGGTCTCTCAGGACTAATCTAGCTTAGAGATTCAGTTTCAGAATTACTTAATAAGCACACAAGCAACTATCTACTAAGGAAAGTGATCAAATATGTGAGACGAGTTGGTGGTAGCTTAGTAAGTCTATATCATCAGGTTATAATCATACATGTAAGTGCAACAAGTATTGCTTTAAAAGTGATTCGCCTTGATCTTGCTGTGGGAATTATACCATATCAGACAACTCTCCATTCGGAAAGGATACTGCCCAAGGTTTCCACCCTAACGCTCGATCAAGACTAACACCAAAAGACAATTTTATGACATGTATTTTGAAAACGACTTATCAATACTAATACAGATCAACGTTATCAGTTGCGATCAGCAGTACCTAAGGTTTGTAGAACGATTTGACAACATTGGTTGTCCGAGTTGATTAACTCTACGAGAATAGTAGGCTTAGCTTGTTGAGAGATCAGTAAAACAAGTTACTTAGGCAATTGAATCAGAAGTTCAAGCATGCATGATTATGAACCTTAGCTCAAATTTACATTCTACCACCAACAAGTAATCTAGCTACTCATATTCATAACATAAACAATACAAATCATATTGAATGAAAACATACTAGATAATCAATAGAAATAGGAGAAATGAGTGATACAAAGTTACATAACCGAGGTTGTCAGTCTGCGGTGAATCCGTAAAAACTCACTATTGCTAGATAGCAAGATGTCTCTACTTCGGATCTTGTCTCTAGATGATCAAAATCTACTAACAACGATTATTACAGATGAAAGGACCCACAAAGCAAGCTCTAGGGTTTCTGGGATCTGAAAGATGAGTTTTGGAATGAATTTCCGATTGAATATATTCAAAATAAGCCGATATTTCAGAACTGCCCAGGCGTGGCGCCTGGGCAATGGCAGGCGTGATGCGTGGAAGACAGGCGTGGCGCCTGGCTGGGCAGAAGCTGTGGGCTTCCTTCTAAGCTTCCCAGGCGTGGCGCCTGTCTGGGCATAAGCTGGGGGCTTGCTTCCTAGCTTCCCAGGTGTGGCGCCTGGCATGTCAGACTCGTGCTCTTCATCTTGAATCGTCTAAGTATCATGCACAAGCACCCAAACTCCATTCCTTAGCCTAGCAAACGTCCCGGCACGTGTTGGCACACCCGTGGGCAACCGTGGACAGCCATTTTGCACCAAAATGTCCACTTTTGAGCCGAATCATGATCATCAACCTGATTTCACCTAAACTCTGAAAATGACACGTTTCCCTTGTTTTCTGTCATTTTCAGGCGTGGCGCCTGGCTGGGCAGAAGCTAAACTGCATACTCGAGGATAGCAAATAAGGTGAAAAAAAAATAAAAGTGCTAAAAACATCGTCATCAATGACCATATTTCAACTGTTTCCAGACGTTTTGTTACTGAGACAATCAATCCAATGAAGCTGAATTGTTGTGATCTGGTGTTAGCAGTTGCTTACCTCATGAGGTTTCCGCATCGAGGTCGTCCTTTACCTCGATCATTGCCTCTGTTGCAACACATTGATGAGGTAAGTATTAGGCAAAGAATGAAAGATCAGGAAGAAAAAGTGTATGGGAAGCAAATTTGCGTCAGGGAAACATTCCCGATTATGAAGGTGACAGATTTGCAGTTGCCTGGTTGTGGTTTGAACTTTGATCGTGTGCCTTTTGTCTTCTCTAGCAGTGAAAAATTATCTGCCTCTCAAAGATTTTCCGCATCGCAAGTGTCTGTTGAAGTAAGTTCTCAAACTCATGTTGTTATCTGCAATGTTACTTTTCTATGATGGTAAATGTTTTTGTGTTGCTTTTCATTTTTTGTATAATGTGTTCATGTTTATGTGGGTGATGCTCAATGTTTTCTTTTTTGGTGTATGTGTCTTCTTTTGGACATGTTGATGTTTATGTGTATGATGCTCAATGTTTTTGTTTTTGTGTCTGTGTTGGCCTTGCTTTCATTTTTATCATGTGTTCAAGTTTTATTTGTATGATGCTCAATGTTTTTGTTATGGTGTATGTGTCTTTGTCCTTGGTGCTTTCATATGTGTGTCATGTGTTCTTGTTTATGTGTATCATGCTCAAGGTTTTGGTTTTTTTGTGTCTGTGTTTCTTATGGATATGTTGATGTTTATGTGTATGATGCTCAATGTTTTTCTTTTGATGTCTGTGTTGGCCTTGCTTTCATTTATACGGATGACAAGTGTTTTTACACTTTATTTGGTTCTTTTTCACCTTCTTAGCTATCCTCTTCCATGCATTTTTATTACATTTTATTAGAATAGTGTCACGTTTCCCTTTTCTTTTAGTATTTTCAGGATTTAGGTGGAAATCGTGCTTTTGGATGGAATTCATGGCGAAACGATGATGTTTTGGTGCAACGCGATCACCCATGGTGTTTCAAGGAGTATGGAGACATGTTTCAAGGTCAAAATGCCAAGTTTCTGAGTCCCAAGACGAGCCAAAGCCAATTCCAAGGCATTGGGGGAAATCAGGGAGGAAGAAGGTGGAGGCAGATGCCTGCCTCCACCAGGTGGTCCGCCTGGTGCACGAGGCGGTCCGCCTGGCACCAGGCGGCCAGCCTCATTTGCCGCACCAGATTAGTATATTTTCCCAGAAGTCGTTTTTCATCATATTTCATTCACTTTTTACGATAGACAAAAACCCTAGAGCCTGTTCTGGGTTTCTAGATCTACTATTGACTTTGCACATCGGATTTGAGTATTAAGGTAGAGATTCGGACATCGATTGATCTCACCTTACTAGATACTTTGTGAAAGTAATACGTGTAGCACTTTCATGCATAATTAGAACCTGATGCTTAGAATAAACATACTATCAGCAGCTCTTATCGCATATTGTTAGTACATCTAGTCACATTTAGTTTGCTGGATATTTACATAGTTTCTGTAGTAAAAGCTAGTTTAGTCCCTAAAGATCGATACTCGAGGTCATCTTTCCTCTACACTACTAGTTTTTGTGTAGTTGTGAGTTGCCCTTTGGCTTTAAAACAATTTCATTTGTTGTTCGAGACTGACAATCTCGTTCATCATATACTTGTTCATGTTTATGTGTATGATGCTCAATGTTTTGCTTTTTGGTCTGTGTCATGATGTGATGATTTCTTTTCAGGCTAAGATAGAAGCAATAGATAATTTGAAGACATCTTTGTCAAAGGCTGTTGTGGAGTACAAGGCAGCCCTATCTGTTGAGGGCTCTGAAAATTTGACTCCTGAAGATCGAGCAGTGAAAGAATTTTCTAATACGATAGCGTGGTATAAACACTCATTTGAGGCACCAACAGTCCACATGATGTCACAGTTGTCGAATGAGTGGAAGGAGGCTTTGGATGACTTTGAGAATCCTAAGTGGGATGTGTTCTTCCAACAGATTCATGTGGGGATTGATGAGAGTCGTGAAAAAGATAAACGTAAGGAAGATCTGATAAAGATGTCTGAAATTGGGCGAGAAGCTGTGAAGGACTTGCAGAATGATTTTGTTGAGCATTCTGCCCATGAGCCTTTATCAACTCGCGAGCTGGAGATAGCTCTACAGACAAATGATTTCGATCCACCTATTCCGGATGGTGAGAAAGAGCCATTTGTTGGTTGTAGCAACCCGATGGCCCCTGGTTCATCTGAGGTAGTTTGTTCACTTGGTTGTACATTGGAGTATTCAGTTCCTGGTAATCCGCCAGAAGTGAGATATGCCAGTTCCTTCATGACTTCACAAAAAACACAGCTGGTGTGAATGAACCTATTGAAAAGGAACGTTGCAGATTATGTGTTTTATACTAGTGACACATACATGTAGTGTGTTTTATTCATTTTATTTTTCTTGGACAATGTTACATGTATAAGGTGGAACAGGTCAATGTTTTTAGTTCAAGATGGTTAATGTTTTTGTTTGAAATGGGTTTAATGTTGTCTTTTTCACAACTTAATACAGGAAGCAAAACACTGATGATGAATATTTGGTGTTTGGTTGGTATAATCTGCGTACCATCTTGGGCCCTGATCAAATGAAAGGACTTGGGTGAGATGGACCAGTATATGGGGATGTTGTAGATACATATGCTATGATACTGAACTCTGATGAGATGTAGAGAATTTGTGGGAAGATGATGTTTTTTTCGAATGGGTGGTGATGCATCGGTGAGTTTATTAACTGTTCTTTTTTAACATTGGAGATGATATTAGAATTTTCCAATGGATTTATTGTGTTTATGTTTTGTTGCTTTTAGCATTATTTGGAAATGTTGGCTGGACTTTCAAGTCGTATGGTTTTTCAGTCTTTTAATGAAAGTAAAGAAAAGAGTGACGATGAGTTGAAGACACTGACTGTCAATTCGTTCGAAAGTTGGGTTACTGATAATGCAATGAACCATGCAATGGATTTGCAGGATGTTCGAATGGTAAGTCAGTATTCTGTTTCATTCTGTTAATGATAAATGTTTAAGCTGGAGTACTACAATGTTTTTGTTTAAGTGGGTTAATGTTTGCCTTTTATGTGGTAGATATATGTCCCTTTCCTTCAGAAATTCATGGATGAAAAGCAGAATCATTTTGTTCTCTTTGTTGTGAATCTGGAGTACAAGAAGATTCAGTATCTAAATAATCGGACATACGACTGTGCTGCTGTCAAAAGATTGGCTGGACATTTGGTAAAACTTGTTATTAGTTAATACATATCTTTCCTATGTCAGTTGGAGTATATGTAACTGATTATGTTTTTATTTGTAGGTTGTGGTAATGGCATCATACTTGAACAAACTGGGACATGGAATGGCAGGGGAAGTAAAGAGTTTTGAAGTGGAATTTGTAAGAATGTCATGGAACAATTCCAATGAGAATCTAGATTGTGCCATCTTTCTGATGAAGCATATGGAGTTGTTTAAAGGAGAAGTATTTGCTGAACCAAATCTCAAACTGGTATGTAAACTTTTATATGCAATGTTATGATAAGGAGTTGTAATGATATGCTAATGTGTGCTCAATGTTATGATATATTGTTACAGAAAGAGGCTAAGGGTTGAAAATTGTGCCACTTTATTGTTGGCTGATATCAATAACCGGAGGAGTGAATGCTGCCATTAGTGGAGAAATTTGTTGTAGACGGTAGAGAAGTAGTATTGACTAAGAAAGAGTGGGTGTTGATGAAAGTGAAGATATAGAATCAGTAAGAGAAGAAAGCTGCAGCTGCTACAAAAGTTGCGGAAGAAGCTGAGAACAAGCAACAAATTGCTGAGCGTAGAAGAAAGAAGAAACAGGATATTGCAGAAGAGAAGCAGCCGCAGAGCAAGCCAGCCGAAGAGAAACAGTCGGAGAGTAAGCAAGCATTAACCGAGAAGCCGAAGCCGAAAATTTATCTACGAACGAGGCATGGGGTTGTGGAGGAGAAAAAGGAAGATGTGGGGAAAAAATGATTGTGAACTTGTGGAATATTATGACAATAGGTTAATATGTTAACAGTACAACTTATGACAATGTGTAGATAATATTTTGATGTAGCTATAGATGTTGTTTTTATCATTGCATTTTGGTGTGACCATGATTTTATGTTTGACATTGTGCATCCAAGTCATAAACATTGAGCATCCAATCACAACAATATGATGCACCAACAGTGATATGGATTAAAACATTTAGTAACCAAGTCATAAACATTGAACATCTTGTCACATCAATATGATGCACCAACAGAGCAATGGATTAAAACATTTAGCAACCAAGTCATAAACATTGACCATTCAGATACGCCAATATCAGACACCAACAGAGACATGGATGAGAACATTTAGCATCCAAATCATAAGCATTTAGCATCATGACACACTAATATAAGGTAGCAACAGATACATGGCTGTAAATATTTAGCAACCCACTCATAAACACTGAACATCAGGACACACCAATATCAGTAACCAACAGACACATGGATTAAAACATTTAGCAACCAAGGCATAAACATTTAGCATCAGGACACACCATTATCAAGCACCAACAGAGTCATGGCTTAAAACATTTGACAACCGAGTCATAAACATTCAACATCATGACTCACCAATATTCAAATAACTCTTAAACATTGTAGAGCGTAATGATTAACATAAACTGCAGTTCCATCAACCGTCAACGTACCATGTAACTACTGTCATCACTACATTCCATAATATTAAAACTTCAACAGAAAATCAGATTTAAATTATCACTTCTTTCTTCTTCGTATTGTCAACCTTTTTCCTACTCTTCTTTGGTCTTTCAAGTTTACCAGGAATCCTCTTTTGTGTTCTCCCCTTGGTTTTTACATTCACTGGATCAAGAACTGGGGCTGCTGTAGTTGTATAACTCGGTGCATTCTCGGAAGACTCGGTAGTATTTGGCAGTTGCTCCTTCATGATAGCTTCTATTTCATTGAAATCTCTTCTGTACGAGTCTTCTAAAACATTCCTTGCCCTTTCATTCCCTTCTGCCTTTATCACCAAAGCATTGTAACTTCTGTTCATTTCATGTCTCCAAACAATGCAATCTGGTTGGTTTTGAACAGTACTCAACTTTTCACGTAGCATGTCCATGACATGCTTCTTTGTGACTCTCTTCCACCTTTCAAGAATATACTGCTCTGGTATTGCTCTGGAATGGTTATATATCAATACTGATAAGGCATGATAACATAACCATCCGTACTCTTCAAAAAACATGCAACTACACTTCACATTCATGGTATCTCCTTCTTTGATATAAAGAACCTTTGCACTCTCATAATCTTCATCCTGTGGTACTGCCATATATTCTGTGGTTGCTCAAGTTGTGCTTACGTGCCTGGCTTCACACGTAATGGCTTTCTTAAACTCATTCTGAAACCATTCAAAAATCTCAAATGTGTATACCTGTTGAACACATTAAACATTGATCGCCACAGCCAAAAACATTGTACACATTAAACATTGATAGTCACTGGATTTTGTGTCGTAATATCCAAAGGTCGTCTGTTCAATTTATCAAGTTCTAGACATTCGCATTGATTATAAAGTAGATACAAGTTACCTGTAATGCTTGCACAAGAATACAATGTCTTGAATATAATCTTGGAGTAGCTTTCGAAGCCAAGAATTCTGTATCAATTTCAGTTGTTCTCCATCAATCGATACATTCATCAAAGAGTTTGAAAAACTGTGTCAGAGACGTTTTCTTGTTGGATTTGAATGAAAAGGCATTGTTTGTGATTTCACTTCTTTGGGAAGACAAAATCCCACCAGAGAAGCAATCCTGGTTATAAGCTCTGCACCATTTTTGCTTCAAACCATAGAGTTTCTTGAACCAATTGCTATTTGTATCCTCTTTAGTATAGAGATTATACTTCTCAACTAACACAACCCATGCCAATTCAACCTCCTCTTTATCTATAAAAACATTCAAGCATAAGTCAAAAGAATCATTGAATTTACTGTCACTACGAATTAACGCAGAATGTGAAATAGCATTTTGTTCAATGTGCCAGACACACAATCTGTGTCTGATTCCAACAAGCACCTGCAGTTGATGACATATGAGTATGTAAAAACATTGCGTATGATAAAGATACATAAACATTGCATACAAAGTACATAAAAATTCAGTATGATTGTAGGAATCAAAGGTAGATATATACACATACACATACATAAACATTGCATACAGAGTACGTAAACATTGACTGCAGAACAAAAGATTGTTTTCATAATAAAAGATAATAACTGCAACAAAATACTTAAGCCATGTTACAGTATGCAGTTTACTGCAACATGCATTTCATTGTTCGATCTTATGCTATAATTAGTAAACATAAATATGGCCATATGTCAAATCAACTTCAATGTTTTCCACTGGAATCTGCTCCATCTCGTTTATGCTCTTTGGTTAATTTTTTCTAAGTAAGTTGATGTGTATTTTTTGAAAGATATATGTGTCCTAAGAGACAATCTTAGATAGGAACATTATATGCTTGAGATCACATTTAGCATGTATTATTTATTCAGCGATAATACAATCTTTATTTAAGGCATCGTATTCATTACTTATATAATCTGTTTGTCTGTATTATTTAATGTCTGACTCCATCATCATAAGAAATCAATGAAGCTAGTGGGAGCTCATTGGATCAAACGCTTATGGTTCTAAACCCGCTGCTGGTCAATGATCCTGCACTTACACGGAGAGTGTTGGATATGCTAAGATCAGTTTGTGGCTTGCATCATATCTTTAGAAGGTGTAGTTGATCCCACAACTACGAGGTGATTGTATCACCCATGATGGGCACATAATCATTTAGAGATGATTGGCAGTACCCGACCACGAAACCATTGAGGTTTTGTAGCTATTCCAAAGTGTCTATGGAAGTAGTGGTGGTAAGGTTGTGAATAGGTCCTTATACTTGAG
>JAQRGC011997809.1:0-26606 GCA_028659135.1 Plantago lanceolata
ATGCTGAGAAGAATGATGATGATGGTGAGGAGAAAGGTGATGATACTGAGAGAAATGAAGATGACACTGAGAAAAATGATGATAATTCCATCATTAATGAAGACGTTGACTTGAGTCAGCCTGACTTGGACAATGTTGTTGGTGGAATTGTCCATTCGGTCCTTGGTGATGATAATGTGCAGCCGACTGGTGGTGATACTGCCAAGTCAACTGTTGGTGATGATACAGTGGATGCAAGTCGTGGTGATGACACTGTCAAACCGACCCCCGTTGATGATTCTGTCCAGCAGACTCCTACTTATGGTACATGGCAAGCTGATGTTGATACGCCGAATGCTGGGGTTGATTGCAGTGTTAATAGCGATGATCTTTTTCTTAAACCATCGGATATTTTTCCTGATTTTTCATTCGACTCGCTTGGTTGCTTGATTAACTGTGGTAGCACTGATTCGGATGATGTAATGGGATCGGCTGTGATGCGGAAAAATATCAAATGGATATGTGGGATGGCTCAGTTGAGGAAACAGGTTGCTGACTATGCATATTTCATGTCTGAAAACCAGAGGTATTTTTGTTCTTTCTATATTCATCTAAATCATAGGACTTATCTCTTAGATTTTATGACTTATCTGTGACATATTATATTATTTTTGTGTGAGATCATAAGAAGATGATGCTGAGATCATAGTGGTTATTGCTGAGATTATAGTAGTTATTCCTATGATCATTAGACTTTTCTTTGAAATTATATGATTTTATCTGTGAGATCATAAGATTTTGTTATGAGATCATAGTGGTTATTGCTGAGATCATAGTGGTTATTGCTGAGATCATAGAACATAAGTACCTCAGGTATGACTTATCTCTGAGATTTATATGACTTATATGTGAAATATTATATGATTTTTCTGTGAGATCATAGTGGTTATTGCTGAGATTATAGTAGTTATTCCTAAGATCATTTAGACTTATCTTTTGGTATTATATGATTTTATCTGTGAGATCATAAGACTTGTTTATAAGATTATATTAGTTTTTGCTGAGATCATAGTGGTTATTGCTGAGATCATAGGACTTATATCTGAGTTTATTTTTTGACTTGTCTCTGAGATCATAGTAGTTGTTCTAATGTTTCTTTCTTTTTTCTTTTCTTGGTACAGAAATGATAAGACCTTTGTGTATTATTCCAACATTCGTGTGTTGGGTGCAGAGCAAATTAGCTCGATGGAGCCTGGGTTAATGATTAGCACATGCATTGTTGATTGTTGGGCTATGAATTTAAACTACTGTGGGCTGCTTTGTAATCCTGGGAAGATTGAGCGTCTTTTCTTTACTTGCAATCTTTGCGTAAGTGTTATCTTGTTATCCTGGGGCTTTTTCGTTGTTGTGTGTGTTCTTTTTTTTTCCTGTGTGTTGTTGTTCTGATTCTCTTTTTTTTGTTTAGGATTCATGGACCAAGCTAGCAAGAGTGTTTGACAATAAGAAGGCTTTAAAGGCTTATAAGGAAATCGGAGCTGAGGCTTATGAGAAAATGTTTCAAAGTGCTCTGTTATTCTCAATACAGAACAATTTTAACTCGCATGAGATTGATTTGAAGACTGATAATATGGTAAGTCTTTTTTTATCCTTTATTTTGATTTATTGATAAGATCATATGGTATATAGTTGAGATCATATGGTATTTAGTGGAGAATATGACTTATTTTTTTCATGTACTTGCAGTTTTTCTTCCCTTTGATAAGTGGGATGCACTATACGTTGTATGTTGTCAACATGGTTTCAAAGCAACTTGAGTACCTTGACAACATGAACCCAGATTTGGAACAAGTTCAAGCATTGGCTACTGTCCTTGTATGTGTTTTTTTCTCTATTTTTTTTTTGTGCATGTGTTTTATACTGTTTTTAGTATGAGTACGGGGGATCTGTAGTTATACTGTTTTCTGTACTCTTATAGCTTGATAGGTTCAGCATATTTTTGGTAAATGGGAATTATCGCGATGATGGTGCTGAGGTGAAGAATTTTAAGCTCGTGAAGATGGATTTTGAGTGGATGCTTATGAAAAATACAAATGACTGTGGTGTGTATCTCATGAAACACATGCAGCATTTTCGTGGGCGTGCTTTTTCTTGTCCTGATTTGATGAAGGTTTTTTTCCTGATTTGAGATTATATGACTTTTTGTTTAAATCATATGGAAAATCAGTGAAATCATATGACATTGTTTTTTTTGAACATCATGATCTGATTTATGTAGGTTTCAGCAAGGCATAGGCTCCGAGCAGAAATCGTTGCATCATTGATCTTAAGCGATGCAAACAAGAAGCTGCCAAGGTTGATGAGTGATATGGAAGAATTCATCAAGAAGAAACATTATTTCAATGACATCAGTACATCGCTCACGAGGAAAATCCATGTCAATTTGAAGAAGCATTATGATAAACAGTTGAAGACAAGATTGGCTGAGGAGGCGGCAAAACGTAAAGAGAAGGAAAATAAGAGGCTAGAAGAAGAAAACAGCCTCAAACAAAAGGAAGATGATGATTTTGTACAAGCTATTGAAGCTTCAAAGAAAACAGTCTAGAAGTAGCTCGAAGATCTGTAGATTCTGTTAATATCGTACATTGAAATTCTTTTCTATTTCTTAACACCAGTATCGTAGGGGGGGTCCATGGATTTGTGTAGGTTCCATTGTTTCTGTTCATGGATTTGTGTAGGTTTTCCATTTGTTTTCTGTTAATGTGAATTTGTGTAGGTTCCATTGTTCATAGCACTTTTACATTTCTAGTCGTAGATTTATGGTTGAAATCAAAGGATCCTGATCTACACTTAGTAAATAGTTTAGATCATATATAAAAAATCATAGATCATATGAAAACAAAGTGTAGATCATATGATCCATACTCCTGATTATATGAAACATGTAAATCTTATGAGTGAAGGTATAAATCATATGAAGCATACTCTAGTTCATATGAACCATAGTCTAGATCATATAAAAGATAGAGTAGATCATATGAAAGATAGAGTAGAGCACACTGTAAACACATTTGTAGTTCATATTTAACAAATCGTAGATCATATGAAACAAAGTATAGATCATATGATCCATACTCTAGATTATATGATCTATACTTTATTTCATATGATCTACGATTTTGTGAGATCATAAAACTTTGTTATGAGATCATAGTGGTTATTGCTTAGATCATAATGGTTATTGCTGAGATCATAGTGGTTATTGCTGAGATCATATGTGAGATATGATATGATTTTTCTGTGAGATCATAGTGGTTATTGCTGAGATTATAGTAGTTATTCCTAAGATCATTTAGACCACACTGTAAACACATTTGTAGTTCAAATTTTAACAATTCGTACTCCAGATTTTTATGAAACATGTACATCATATGAAACAAAGTGTAGATCATATGAACCATACTTTAGATCATATGAAACATGTACATCATATGAAACAAAGTGTAGATCATATGAAAACAAATTGTAGATCATATGAAACATAGAGTAGACCACACTGTAAACACAAGTAATCATAGGGAACAAATGGTCATATGCAATAACTTCAAAGCAAAAACATAGATAATATAATTGTAGATCATAGATAATATAAGTGTAGATCATAGATAATATAAATGTAGATCATAGTATATTGTCAATTGTAAGATACTACAATAACTTCAAGCAAAAAAACCTAAGCGTTTAGAACAAGTATTTGTCAACATAAGTTTCTGGAGGTGGCACAAAATCTGTCTTCTTTTGTTTCTTGTTTTTTCTCTCTAAGCAGCTCTTTTTTCTTTCTGGTGTTCTCCCTTTCGTCTTTGTGAAATCAGGGTCTTGCACAGAAGTCAACTCCATAGCAGTCACAGTACTCTCAGATTGTTGTTCTTCTGGTTCTTTTTCTGGTTCTCCTGGCAGCTTTGATGCATCGATAATTTCTTTTATGGCAATGAAGTCACACTTGTATCCATTCTCCAATATCTTTCTAGCCTCACTGTTACCTTCTGACTTTATGACAAGTTCAGTGTAATCCCTATTCATGGACTGTCTCCAAGCAATACGTTCCTGTTTATAATCAAAATAAAATCAACATCATATGGTTTACTGTAAAGATCATATGGATTACTTTGAAGATCATATAGGTTATCGTAAAGATCATATTGATTACTTTGAAGATCATATGGATTTCTGTAGAGATTATATTTGTAGCTATACAGAGATTATAAGATGTAAAAATCATATAAACATGTACAGAAAGTTTTATATTAACAATATCATGTGCATAATTGAGAAGATTATATGTAGCTATACTAAGATTATACACATTTTTAGTGAGATCATAAGAAAGACCATAAACATTTTTTTACCTGCGCATTTGCATCTGTGCTTTTTGTACCCAGCACACGGTCCCAGACTTTGTGTTTCAATGTTTTTGTCCAACGGGTCATGATGTACTCCTCTGGTATCCGTTTTATACTATTTCTATCCAAGACACGTATGCAGTGTTTGCATAGCCATCCAACCTCTTCAAAGTGTTTGCAACTACAAGTGACTTCAACCCGACCTGATGGGTGCTTAATAAAGACTACACTAGCGACCTCAGCAACATCATCTTCTTTGGCATCATCTGGAAGTTCATCAACGACATCATACAACACTTTGTCACCAATTACAACTCCTTCATATGCAGTTGTCTCAAGCGATCTCCTGAACTCCTTCTGGAAATACTTGAAAATTTTGAGTGTATATACCTGAGAATGTATTTTTGTTAATGTACAGATGATCATATATAAACAGAGTAGAGATCATATGAAACATACTGTAGATCATATAGAATAAGCATTATTCTAGAAATCATATATAGAATAAGTACCTCAGCAGCATGTTTCACAAGTCCACAACGCATGTATATCTTTGGCGCAGAATATGAGTTCTTGAACTCTTTGTGCGTTTCATTTGTCCGCCAACGATCGATCATCGCATCAAACAATCTGAAGAATTGTGTGAGTGATGTATTTTTGTTTGATTTGAATGAAATGGCGTTGTTTGTGCTCTCACTCCTTTGAGATGACAGAATTCCAGCTGAGAAGAAGGACTTGCTTAGTGCAGGCGACCACTTTTCCCTGTGCTTGTACAATGTCTTGAACCATTTTTCGTCTTCAAGATCATAAAAAACACCATTCCTGACCAGTAGTGTTCGAATTGTTCTTCATTATCAAATGAGTACAGGCATATATCAAAAGCTTCCTTGAAATCCTTGTCTATCTTAAGCCTTGGACAGTGTTTTATCGCATTTTGGTAGATGTGCCACAGGCATAACCTGTGTCTTGTTTCATCCCCAAACACCTATGAAGAAATATTATGATCAAATCATATGCATTACAAGCTGAATCATATGTATGAACTGTAAGATCATATGCAGGAATATTTATGATCAAATCATATGCATTACAAGCAGAATCATATGTATAAAACTGTAAGATCATATGCATTACAAGCAGAATCATAGTACCTGTTTTATTGACTTTGTAATTGCCTTGTCCTGGTCAGTGAAGATTGTAATAGGCTTCTTACCCCCCATGGATTTCATAAACTCCTCAAAAAGCCATTCAAATGATTCAGCACTCTCATTTGCAACGAAAGCGCAAGCAAACATTACGTTGTTCCAGTGGTTGTTTACACCTACAAAGGGAGCACAAATAAGGCCATACTTATGTGTTCTGAATGTCGTATCAAATACCATTACATCCCCATATAGCTCATAGTCATCCTTCATCATTGAGTCCCTCCAGTACAGGTTGCACAACTTGCCTTTTTCATCCAACTAAAATTGCAGAAAATAGTATGTTTAGATCATAGACATAATAAGTAGTATCATATGTATAAGCAGTAAGATCATAAAAGCACAGTACCTTGGGCATGAAATAAAAATTTGGGTCCTCATTCTTTCGTTTTTGAAGGAGATTAAGTACATATTGTGCATCAGCGCCACCCATCTTTTTCGTTCTATATCGAGTGACCCAATTGATATGGTCTCTCAATATGTTACCAACATTTTCTTGTCCACCAGCACTTTGAACCATGTAGTTGAAGGCATCAGTAGGCCTTATCAAAGATTCTTCCATTGTCTCCAGAATCTGTCCCTTTTCCTCAGAAATTTTCCTATTTGACCGGTGGAAGTGCCCCCATTGCGCCCTTGTAAGATTATGTGTGTGTTCGGTGATGTGTTGGTGGACTACATAAAGTTTAGTTTTAGCACAAACTAACTTGATCGTCATCTTCGCTTTGCAGTCCTTCTTTGTTGTAGTATTTTGCCTTGTTCGCTTCTTCTTTTTCGGCTCAACACCATCTTCTGTTTGTTGCATCACAATAGGGGATGGTGTAACCGGTGTAGGAGATTTTGGGTTTCCAAAACAGTTGCAGAGAAAATATTTCTCTGCTATTTCGCCAGCAGCGTCACGGCGTGATGTGGATTTCTTGAACGAAAAGCCTACTGTTGTAGAATGCTTTTTATACAGATCATGCAACTCATCAAATGTTCCAGTGAGTCCTTTCAGATTTCCAGTAATGTCAAAAGCTGCATATGCAATATTATGAAGATCATACATGTCATGATAACAGTTTTTATAACCAATATGATTATGGAAACATGTCATATGATCATAGTAAAACACAATGCAAAACTTAGACAAATAATCTAGTGAATCCTATCTCAACTAACAGAGTCTATGTTATTAGGTTATACCCAATATGATTCTGTCAACATGTCATATGATCTTAGGAACTCTGTCAAAATGTCATATGATCTTAGGAAAACACAATGGAAACGTGTTCCAGTGAATCCTATCTCAAACTAGACACTCTATATGATCTCATTTTATACTCCATATGTTAACTCTATGATATAAGTTTACATTCAATATGATTTTCTCAACATGTCATATGATCATAGAAAAAACAATGCAAAACAGAGACAAATAATCCAGTGAATCCTATCTCAGAGTAGACACTCCATATGATCTCATTTTTATACTCCATATGATCTCAACTACAAGGCATATGATAGAAACATACTCCATTTGTTAACTGTATGATATAAATTTACATTCAATATGATTTTCTCAACATGTCATATGATCATAAAAAAAAAACAATGCAAAACAGAGATAAATAATCCAGTGAATCCTATCTCAGACTAACAGAGTCTATATGATTTCTCTCAACATGTCATATGATCATAGGGGGAATACCTGTTGGTGTTTCATCATGAATAACAGTGAGACGATGATCAATAGCTTGGCTAGTTTCTGAAGTTGACATCTATGATACAAAAAACACATATCAATAGATATACAACTATGTAGTACGATCAAAACTGAGGCAGGTTTGGCAAAATCATAGGAAATACCTTACAAACTTGAAAAAGCTAGATTCAGCTACGTCGAAGTAGCTAGGAGCGGCGGAGCTGGTGAAGCTAGGGTTTCCAGAAACCAGGAGCTGGAAGAAGCTAGGAGAGGCGACGACGTCGAAGAAGCTAGGAGCGGCGGAGCTGCGACGAAGCTAGGTGCGGCGGAGCGGCGACGAAGCTAGGAGCGGCGGAGCTGCGACGAAGCTAGGTGCGGCGGAGCTGCGACGAAGCTAGGTGCGGCGAAGCGGCGACGAAGCTAGGTGCGGCTGTAGAAACGGCGGAGAAGCTAGGAGCGGCGGGGAGAAGCTAGGAGCGGCGGTAGAAACGGCGGAGAAGCTAGGGTTCGGCGGAGCATTTTCCGGGAAGCTAGGGTTTTCTGTTTCAGTGATAATTTCTCTCTCTAGAAACAAAATGAGAGAAATTATTCATTTATATATAGATCCGGTTTCTGATTTGGATCCAGGATCCGGATCGGAGTTGCTAGCCCTTGTTTTTGGGTTGGGGTTGTTTTGAAATTAATGAAACTACGTCTCTAAGGTCCCTCTATAATATACGTCCCTTATGAGACGTAGTATATTTGTTATGCTAAAATAAGATGCTTGCATTAATTCGTGCTAGCTTTGCAGTGTGTAATCAAGTGTGTAAGATCAAGTAAGGTCATCATGTGAACTTAACTGATTTTCAGTTAATTAAGGACACGGATTTTGTTTGCCTGTCCAATATATATAAACTACTCTACTCTGTTTGAGCAAGATTTTACGTTTGGTTATTGTTCACAAAAACTTTTCCAGGGAGTGGGCTTCTCAATGGGTCCAATCCACTAAAATCCAAACCAAAACCAATAAAAGCCCATTCAACTCAAACTGACCGGTTTAAAGTCCGGTTTCTTCAACCGCAACCGGACTAGTCAGATCCACAACTGATGGATCATATGAACAAGGCTGAAACACGATTGTGAAATGGTACTAATCTTCACCCCTGAATTCTCTAGATTCCTTTGATGCCGGATGCGGCCCGCCCCTGAATTCTCTAAATTTCATTGATGCCTACCAGAGGCGGAAACTGTAAACTGTACTATCCGCTATTTTATATACGTCTGGGTGCACACTTGCACATCCCTAACATCTAAAAATATCCTGCATCCCGGCATCAAAATATCATAAATAATGCACCTAGCATTATTGTCAATAATACTCCATATAGAGTGGTTAACAGTTGATTATACTGTTTTGATTTGAATGATTGAATCAAATATAATGGTTAACTAATAAGCAATTGGCTGTCCTGTATATTAAAAAACTCATGGACAGCCATAGTTTCTAATTTGATACAAGCAACTTGCTAGTTCTACACCATGCAAGACAAACAAATTATCATGTAGAGAAATAATAGTTGAGTACTTGAGTTATTTTATAAACCATAAGGCAAAACTCAAAGTTTCACTCACATACACATACACATTTTCTGCTTCAGTTGATTGAATCTCTTTACCAGATGGCTATTGTTTCTCTACCATGTAAGCTGGTTGCACAGCTTGCATTTAAAGCTGGCGGGGATGTTTTTCATGAGATTGTTACCATCAAGCCAGAGCAATTGGTTGCTGCCTCGCCTGCAAAATACCAGGCTTGTGAAATTCACCACGGGGACGTTGGAACGGATGGTTGTGTTATCCGTTGGAATTACACCATCGGTAACGTTAATTAGGAAAAGTTATCCCACTTCAAGTGTCTGTTTGATACACTCGCCCAGTTTATTTATATTGCTTATAACTATAATCGATTTTACACTATATTTGATGAAAAACAGGTTAAAATTTTATGATACTTACTCTAGTTTACGTAAATGTAGATGGGCAAGAGCAGACTGCGACGACAACACTGGAGAACGTTGATATGGAGAAAAAGATGATTACTTACAAGTGGCTTGAAGGAGATATGTTGGATTTGTACAAACATATTTCTGCAACAATTCATGTCGAAACCAAACAGGGCACCGACTTCGTTACATGGACTGTGCAGTACGAGCTGCTCAAGCCTGGAAATCCACATCCTCTTTCGCTTATCAAATTCTACATCGAACTCACAGAGGAAATCGAGTCTCATCATCTAGGCTAGATGAAACTGGAAGACAAATATTGCCAACATTAGTGTTCTGTGGGTGTGGATGATCAAGTTTGGTTTGTTTCAGTCATTAGCTTGTTGGTTTTCTCTTCATCAATTAATTGCTATCTATTGCACCAGATTGAAGAAATAAGGTTATGTTATCTTCGTCTGAACACCATTCAATTCGGTTCAAACCAGTATTGTTTAGACGAGAGCAAAACCTAAGCAGTTCCATTCATGAATTTGTGAACTTTGTCAACTGGAGATAATTGGAATTGTGCTTTATTGTACATTTTGCCTGCCGCACAAAGATATGACAGATCAAATATCACTATACTTAAAAATGAATTAATCAATGGATTAGAGGAAAAACAAGTATTGGTATTTTGGTACAGAGTCATACTCAGAACTGTCGAACATAACAGTCATATGGGAACCATGTCTTGTATAGTTTGGTATCCTTACAGTAGTCATAGATAGTGTACTTTGCTCTTGTCGAATTTAGTTCCTCCTGTTTAGCGAAGCTCAGTTCGCCAAATTCAGGGGAGGTCCACCAGTTGCCTGGTAAAGGTTCTGCACATTGGCTGACATTAACGTTATCTTCGTACTGGCAACCCCTAGCCCTGAAATGGCGCAATCGGGCAACAAACGGAGCTTCTTTCCAATCAATCTTATCAAGTCCACCTCTAGTAGCCCAGCTGTCAGCATTCCATATGCTAGAGTACACTCTCATTGGTTGCTTTCTTGGGTAAAGAATTCCCTTGCTTTCGTGATTCCTGTAAACTCTTATTGGGACACTGTCAACATACCACCTGAAACAACGGTACCGAGGGATCCACGTTAGAATGAATCTTATTCTTCGCTTGGACAGAATTGAGAACATGAATCAATCGCATCAAAAGTACATTGTGGGGAAGGGAGAAATGATTAAGTTTTACTTTCTGTACAAGTTAAACTTTTAAAAGATGCTCCTTTTCAACGATGAATGCGATTTTGGCTACTGGGTGGATGCGTTTTGGCTTACACAATTTGAGATGGATTCCAGTGTATTGTATAGTTGTGGAAGTCAGATGTTGGGTCGAACCAAGGCTGAAATTGCTGTTCTCTGCCTCCATTTCCTTCATTAAAGATGTTTGTGTGGATAGTATATGGTTGTCCTGATACGTTGCCTAGAAACTCAAAGTCGATCTCGTCTTGCTTGTCACCAGTAGAAGACAACTGCAAATATTTGATCGGTTCAATATCTGCCTTTAAATTTCCTGAACAGAGGATGAAGAAGGGCAATCTACCTCAGGCACTTACATAAAAAGCCACTACTGTTCCAGCAGAGTTTCCAGGCACTAGTTTGATAAGCACTTCAAAGCTTCCAAATAAATATGAGTTTTTCGATTGTGTCCCAGAACCTGCAAAGTTAACCCAACATTAAGCATGCACTGATTATATCATCCTCATCCTCAAGAAAAATTTCGTCCATATTTCTCTTTCAGACAGGACGGGTTATATCTGGTGATTTTGTCTTGCTGATGCTTTAATTAACATGGCTTTCTCATTCTACCATAGGTAACTAGCAGGCTTTGTTTAGAGGCATAATCCTCTCAATATTTTAACAAAAGAGACAAAAAAAACCAGAACCTCAACCTTGTTAGTTCGAAGATATTGTTCACGATTGGTTTACCAATAGCCACAATATGTGGAATCTCCTTTTAGCTAGGTTGGAGAAACTTGTTCTAGCAAATACTATAGAATGTTGCTATGTGATTGTTGACCGAAAGAATTTCGCAAATTATCACAAAAAATAAATACTATTTCCAGATTTGCAAAGACGAGTCAATAAGTAATGAATAAATCAACTGCACATACCAGAACTCTGATCCAAGACCAGCGCAACGTCGTCGCCAGAGCCCAGAAATGCAGCATGCTCACCACCCCAGCTCATGTGCATGCTCTTGGCAAAGATTGCCTCATCCAAGCTTGAATCAGCAATAGGCGTGTAGTATCTACCGAAAAACCTACAGGATGAGAACACCGCAAGCCCTGCATAGCAAAGGGTCAAAATGAACGTAATCGCAAGCGACGCCGTAGCTTTCCGGTAGAACAAATCACCAAATCCGGAACTCTTGCTCCATAAAGGCAGCCCGGTTGCCATCTCTTTACAAGTTCGATGTTTTAACCCTTTGATCCGGATGGACGGTTGCTACTCTCTAACTACTGGAATGATGCAGTTGTGTCATCTTCATTTGAGAATTCAAAACCAATAAATGTACACAGCTTGCATGCTTTATTTCTTCATCAAACAAAAAGGTACAGAATACAGAATTGAAGAATGTTGGGCAGAGAATTTATCATATATTCATACTATATGAGTTTGGTTACTTGGTATTAGCCAATTCCAGCTGGAAAAGTAGAATCTTCATCATTGTATAACTCTAGTTTCCAATTAGTTAATTGCAAAAAAGGAATGACAGTTTTATAGATGTGCAAAGATTGTATTTGTAAAGGTATTATTTTTATGCTTTCGGCCACCAATTAGTGCCTTGATGGATAACCAGGATGTTCCCATGTTCTGTATTGACTATTAACAACAATCAAATCAAGAATATTGACTCCATTGTTCCTACCTTGAGAATAAGTACTAAAAAACACTTTTTTTTGCGGATATTGTGGTAATAACTAATAACACACACATTGCAAACTAACTAGATGCATAATAATACTACTACAACTAATCAAGAATTAAGATAATGACCAGCTAATACTACCTAGCTTATAACAGATAAAACCATATAGTAAGACAAACTGTTTCTCTATAGTTATTAGCTGTTTATTAATGTCGATTCGACCTATGAAACCGCCCCTGGATACAATCTAGGTACAAATCAAATACAATTGACCTGATCTAGTAGTGCAAAATTGCAAATAATGTGTTGAAAATCATGGCTAACATTCTTCCCTTGCCAGCGAAATCGGATACCAGTACAAATTAAGTCTAAAAATAAATAAATTTTGGCAAATCAATCGAGAATAGAGTAAATCAGTTAAGCAATATAGGCTACATAGCCTACATAGAAATTATCAATTCTTAAAGAAAATAAAACCCATCACTAAATCTGTATCCAGGATCTCTTGGCATTTTGAATTTTTTTTTTTTTTAATTTTTTTTTTTACATTCATTTACATTATTGACCAGTTTAATACTTTAATTTCAAAATGTTGCACAGTTTGGACCAAATCAAATCAGTAAACAGTTATAAAGACAGCAATAATAATTAAAAAACCGTTTCAAAATTAAACGTAAACAAAACGAAACAGCAACAGGAGAACAGACAATAAGGAAGGGTGGATACCTGGGGAATAGAAGTGGTGTATTTGGAAGAAGAACAGGAGGAGGAGGAGCAGGAGGAGAATCGGCGGCGGAGTGACTGGATTTGACATCGACGACGGACGAATACGTAGCAACGCCGTGAGATGCGGCGGTTAGGGCATTCGCTTGGTGGTTATTGGTGGCCCGATTGGTTTCGATAAAATGCGCCGCCGCCGTTAACAGTTGAGAGTAGAGTGCCCCCAATGTGTATATTGTTTATGGTTTATCTTGAAAAATAGAAGGTGCCGTGTACTGTAAACGAAATTATCTCTCGGATCTCGATAAGGAAGTGATAATTTGGAAACTACTGGGCAACAAATGTAAATATATAACAATATATAGTACAGATTGGTAAAAATCAATAAAAAACAAATGGCGGGAACAAAATGGTAACTTTAATTTTCACGGTATGTGCATGTGGAGATTAAAATGGCACAAGCAAATTGTGAAACGGAATGAACCAAAATGAAAATATAAAAATTTAAGATAGATATAATAAAAACGAAATCGATAACTCTCTATAAGGTCGAACTTATACCGTTATATTTATTAAGCTTATGATACGAGTTTTTATAGCTAGATAGGATATGTTAGGTGGATAGAGGTGGAGGTTGGAGGACGTGCATGAGAGTAATTGATGTCTACGAAGCAAGGGCCGACTTTACATGTGATTTAGTTTTGGAAGTGTACGCACTAGACTACAAGATCGATCGTATGGAGTAGCAGAGCAGAGTTATACGAATCTGATCAATATAGACTATAGTATAATATGCATCAGGACCATAATTTATTATCGACTAGTGCACATGCATTACCTAACTATAATTATTTCTATCCTTACAACTTACAACCAAAGCTACTTATATAGTACAGATTACAGGCCGATATATTTATGACATTTACAAACATTAATCAATTAAATGTCCATACAAACTAGTTAATACAATGTCCCATATAAAAAAGGAGACGGTATGGGTCATGTTATTAGATGTGCATTTTGTTTTCGAAAACGAGACGGTAAAAAGGATGTCCAGAGAAACTTTCACTGTTATAGACGTACACATGTATTTGATCTGGGACAGGAAGGGTCCGAAAATTTGTCATGAGATTGGATCGACACAAGAACGACACCCTAGTGCGTTGTCCACACTCTCACGATCATCCAAATGCTAAAAAGTTAGTTTAAGAACCCATAATGACTAAAATGCGTTGATATTTTTAGCTTTGAACAGTCATGTGTAGGAGACATAAAATCCAAACTCACGGAAGACATGCATATTTTCATTTTATGCTTAGAGATGTACATGGTCATGCACTTTCTCTTTGTAAGTGAAACAATCGAGAAACGTCAGGTTTATGTTGACTATAATGCTTGAAAATTGGCAACGAAAGGGTCCGGAAATTCATCGTGGTTTTTATTTCCTATCCAAAAAACGACGCTCGAATCCATATATATAGTATACTTTGCGTTGTCATTAATACGCTTTAAAAGTTGTTTTAAGGATCTATAATAGCGAAACTCAAATGAATTTTTCAACTCCGAAAAGCCAGTTGAAGGGGATAGAGATCGCAATCTTATGTGACGCACCCGGAATACATTTTCGTCTTTATACATAACGATGTACTTGCGTTGTCTCAGAACAATTGCATGATTTGCTTTTGAACACAAAAAATAAGAAAGACTGTTAAATATTGAGTTACATTGTTTGAGTGGTTAGCTTTTAATTTATTAGCCAATTAAGTTGATTGATACAATATAAATTATCATAAACAAAATAAAAAATGACTAAGAAATGAAATGGCACAACTATTATAGGACGTTTAAAACAGCACAAATTTATCGGGAATCGTAAAAAGAGGTTGTTAGGATATCATGGATATATAGAATCTAGCTATCTAATATACTCGCTAAGACTCGAGTCAAGTTTCCAAAATTTATGAGACTCTATAATATAAATAACATGAGGTTAATTACTAAATAAAGAAAAATTACAAATTGGTTATAATTTTGAATGTTTATGAAAAACATCTTACAAAGTCTCTTTACATATTAATGATTCATGTAATTTATTTTAGTGTTAGTTATTATTAACGTAAATCCTAAATTATATTTGACATCTCATTATCAAGCCAAGCATGTATAATGGAACATAAGCTTATGGTGTTGCAGTTATAGTACAGATTTGTCACGACAACAAAATTGAGCTATTAACAGTGATACAAAAAGAAACTTTCAACTGTAAAAAACATCAACTTCAAGTCGCATACCAATTATACCAATCAACACCACAAGACTCCTTTACAGCGCCTATCACTCCACAACCACTCGAGAACCGAAAAAAATGTTTTAAGATGAGTAGCCTAAATACTTAATCAGGCGTTGCGAGAATCAAACGCTAGAACTGGAAAAAATGGTTCCGTTTTGTTTCGGTTTCTTGTGACTCCTTGTTCGTTTCGGCTCGGATGGTTTTCTTATACTTTGTTGTATATCGAGAGTACTACTTGTACTCTAACTCTATTTATTAATTAATTAATATAAATTTTGCCGATTCCAAAAAATAATGAGTTAACAAAGAGAAACTTGTAACAGGAGCTCATACTTGGATAAAACATGAAAATCTGTAATAGTGGCGTGCTAACATACAATTATTTTTTTTTGGAAAACCACGTACTAGTTGCCTAAACAAAACAAATGGAACCGTTCAACTTCTCATCGTTGCCACACATATTGAACGACGAGCCACACAACCCAATTTCGATCTCTGTGTTACTGTGGTGTGATGAAGCTGCAGAGCTACATATTGAAAGTCAGGGTTCATATCAACTGGGGAAGAAGTTGAATATTATAACATTGATATTAGTTGGAAGGATTAAGATTGAGTAAATATTTGTTTTTACTTTTTAAAATTTAAATGGTAGTATAAAGAATATAATGACATATTTAAATTTGAGATAAAAAAATAGTAGAGGTATAAATATGAAGTAATAATAGAATACATTGGATTGTACCAAGTACACATGGCGACAATCTAATGGAGACATGTGTTCAGATCGGTACGAAGATAACATGAGAATATAAAAGCCCAATAAAGATAATACTAGTGTGTATCAAAGATTATACTAATTCTTAAGGTAAAGTTTTAAGAAAATCAGCTTTTCATATACATTAGGAAAATTAATACCCTTTTTAACTAAGTGTTGAATACATTTCTCTAATTTATACTTATTAAAATTTTAATTTTTTTAATGTTTAGGAAAGATAGATTTTCATGACTTACTCAATTCTTAAAGAAGACCGACCTATCTAAAGACCATATAAAGACCAATACAAAATAATTTATATTAAGACCCACGAAATTGTATCCCTTAGGTGTATTGTGGATTTGTGCTGGTCATTTTTTTTTTTTTTTATCTTTTTAGTAATTGATCTCATCGGAGACTGACTCCAAAGATTATGGTACTAAAAATATGTTTTATTCACTTAAAAACTCATTCTTTCAACTTTTATTCAATTCAAATTAAATTTATTCACTTTAGTTCGGTAGGATTTAAATTAATTAGATCACATTTTAGTTCTCAAGATAACATATCCTAACTTAACAAAGGTGGAAAGTGAACCCAGGTGGCCTGTCGGACGATAAAATGGGAGCAGAAAGACTACACTCGTTCAGAAGATGCTCCGTATGTTTCGGCCTAAATTATTACACCAACTTAATAATAATTTCCGCCATTATTTTTTAGTAAATGTAACTGTTTCCGTTTGTAACAACTGCATTTGCCTCCGGAAGTTTCGCCACAAAATTCCTCCTCAATTAGAATGAACCTCTATCTCTCTCACACTCCTAGTCACTACAACAACAAAAAGTTATCTCACAGCTTCTGCATGTTCTTACTGTTCCTGGAGAAGAAAAATCGATTCACATACATTCTATGATAGTCTCTTAAAAGACCGGTCTTTCTACTAATATGGAAAAGACCTTTTGTATTTATTAAAATTAAGTACACTAAACACTCCAATTAATAATTAAAACAGATGGTCTTTCCTATAATAAAGGAAAGACAGGTCTTTTATTAGAATTTACCGATATATATATATGTACAAGATATTGAATTATCATGGTCTATAACATTTTGCACCGTAGCTGGGTAAAGTTGTAAAGTGGGCATTCATAAATATCAGACAGAGCAGAGCAATATAGAAAGAAAAAAAATACCAAGTTCATCAAAATTCAGTTTTAGTATTCGTTCTAGAATTGTAATTTGTAAGGGTGAAATGAAATGCAAAAATAAAACAGGTAACCTGCAGGTGAAATATTGCAGGAACCTCATCTGTACAAGGGTCTCTCATATATGAGATCAAGTGCAATTTTGAATATCAATGGCATCTTACAGCTTTTTTTTTTTTGTTTATGCAACTAGGTTCATGACTTCATGTTAATCAATTTCCCTTTCGTCTTGTGCTAATTCGGTACAACAAACAATCGAATGGTTTCTCCGGTTTCTACAAAATCTGCACCCACATTCCTCGGCTAGGAACGTCATTGTGAACGACAAAGATAAGGTAGTAGCCAGGAGGAGCAATTGTTCCAGAAGGTGGTGCAACTACCTTAATCTGCCCTGCAGCCGTAACTTGTGTCGTCTGCAAAATCAACAACCTCTGATTCTGAGAATATCCATGAGTTGTGAACGGAGGTGAGTACATTGTCACCTTAACATTAGCCGGGTTAATCGGCTCTCCAACTAGCCTAACTTGCAAATTGAAATTGCCTTTGTATGCCCACTTCTTGTCCGAACCATTTTCTAGTATCTCCACGCGGAACCTCTGCAGCTCAGGGGCAAAGTAAGGTGGTGCAAATTTCTCCACTCTTAAGTCAGTTGGGTACTTCCACTCCTTGTTAAGAATATCAGGTGGTGCTTCGCGCATGTACCACTCGTTCGTGTTGCTGCCTGCCACCAGGATGTGGCCGTCAGGTAGAACAGCAGAGGATGAGTGGTACATGCGAGGGATCGTGGTTGGTACGAGTTCCTTAAACCTATTGCCCTTTTCGCCATTTGGTTTATAAAGAACAGGGGTCAGGTTGGGAATATCAGCAGCGTTCCATGCTGAAGTTCCGGCTTGAGCACCGTTAATCATGAGCAAATCCCCTGTTGGAAGCACATGCATATCGCCCATGACTCGAGGTGAAGGCATATCCTCTAAATCCCATGCTTTGCCTATAGGGCTGATTGTTATCCTCCCACAGCTCTTGAGAGCAGGGGTAAACTCCCTAGGATTAGTCCTATCCGCTTTGAGAAACGCATCTTTTGAATTGCCTCCACATATGATAACCTCAAGGGTGACCTGGGTTGCATCGTTGGTCTTGGTCAGGTCGATAGGAAGGAGCGCAGAACATGCGGATGGAGGGTAGTTTCGGGTGCCACCGGGCAAGACAGGGAAACGTTGTAGCTCATTCCCCGTCTTGGGGTCCAGAATGATGGACTGGTCATTTGCGAATATCCACAGGTTACCATCAGGGAGAAGGTTTACAAAGGGGTAAAGGTTGTTCTCACCAGGAACTGTGTGTGTTTGATCAAGGAATGGCATGGGGAACATTTTGGGCTTAAATATCAAGGATTCATCTGGAATGAATTCGATATTTTGAGCGTGACTACCGCCTACTACTGCGAAACCACCGTCCTGAAGCTTCACTTGTGTGGAGTACCATCGCAGAGTGAATAGTGCATCCTTCCTCTCCTCAAAGTTGCAATTTGGGCATGTTCTTAGTATTCTCATTGATTTGAAACCGCCGAAAGTACCACCTGTCGAGACCAAGGCTCCTTCTTTCGATAGGCCTCCGGATGAGCACCATGGGTTATTTGTAATCTGGAAACCAAAATTAATTCAGAGTCAGGTATTGTGAAACTTGATTGATCTAAAATTTCTAAATCCTTTATGTCATCTAAATGAATTGTTGTTCATGCATTTCTCTAACACAATCAAGAATTATAATCCGCTTATTATGATCACATGCCAATTCAAACAATGTATTCATCATATATCGTAAAACAAAACAAAAAGAGAAAGAGATGGAACCTGAAGAGGCCTAATGACACCAGTCTCAGGATCATATTCGATAGCATGAGCAGTGCAATCCTGAGCGGGATCTGTAGGGGCGCCACCCGACCTCGGTTTGCATACACGGGGCGCTGACTGAATTTCGGATAACCCATTATCCGTGGAATCAAACCAAACAACCTTATTGTTGGGCATCACTTGCATGTGCATGGCTGATACACCCGCATTGTCCTTATCAAGTTTCCATTCTCCCAGGAAGATGTTTACGGCCGGTTGTGCTGCTGCCAAACCTGCTGGTTGTTGTTGCTGCTGGGCGTCAGCTGCGTTTGCCAAAAATGTTGATTGCGGTTGCTGGGCGGCTTCACCTGGGGTTGTTTGGGTCACCTGCCAGTTTAGTTCCTTATTGTCGTTAGTTCCCGGGGTCCAGACAGGATTGATGATGATAGTTCTAGGCGAGGCGGCATTGGTGGAATAGATGAGGCAGAGAAGAAGTAGATGTTTGAAGAAATGGGCCATTGAAGAAGAAGAACTCATCCCTGCCTCCCCCTTCAATGGTGATGAGACTTGTGTGCCTCTCTAGCTAGCTCTATGAGGAATGATTGAGATTTTCACTTGACATTGCATGAATAGGTAGCTAGCTTTTATTATGTATCCTTGATACAGGGGAATTTTGTGGTCAGGGCTAAGTATAGTAACCCAATGTTTAGTGTATCAGATTTGTTTGTCTTAGACTTCTTATAACCATTAATAATAATATCATTGCTATTTCTTGGTGAATATCATGAGAGGTTGCAATTTGAACATGATTTGTTTTTTGTTTTAAGTTTCAGTTATCAGTTTGCATGGGCTGTCCAAGAAATGAGAAGTCCTATATTTAGAGACCATATATGTATGGGTTAATTGTTGCCAGAGGTCTAGTAGAGAATTTTTTGCACTAAAAGGCCGGTCAACATAGATAATTTCAGATAGGAGCCGGCAACTTTTCGATTAGGAGTATTAAGTGTGCCGGAATCCGGCTTAAACACTGCTGGGAGGAAGCCAGCCCATTTTCCTAAGTCTAAGTTGTCTGCGTTGTTTTGAAATTCAAATAAAATCATATGATCGATCATTTAAACTGATTAACTCTTACACTCGACTGGCTCTGTTTGCAAACGATCAAAACACAGTTTCTCAAGTCGGTTAACAATAATATCATTCTTGACGGCGGTGGGGGCACCGGACTTCGTCATAGGAGGGATCACGTCAATGCTCATGTTCAACTACAACAATCAGGTGCTCTCAGTAGCAATTTCATATAACTCGAATTTTTATGATGTGATGGGTAGAGTTTATGCATATTGCATGTCCTGCTGCTAGAGTATGTACAAAGCAATTATGCTGTCAAGCATGGATTCAGTTTTGCATACACAAAAAACAACGCAATTGGTGTGAGTGCATATTGCAAGCAGAGAAATGCATTGCTATGTGGAAATTTAATGCTTGTATATTTTTAAGAAAATCAAAATAATGTTATAATTTTGTTAATGAGTAACATTTACAATAATCTGGTTTCACTTTTTCTTTAATATGTAAAAAAGTCGTATCAATTTTTCACATTTAAAATAGCGGTTTGTTCTTTAATACAACCTTGACAAAACATTTAAATCATGAGTACTACAAGATGTTGTACCGTATATATATACAAAACCCAATAATCTGAATATTTGATACTTGTCGATCAAATTACTTATAACTAGCTATAAACAGGTTATTAGTTGTACATTAATACGTGCTAACGGTTCACGCATCAAAAATTAACAAACGCAACTATTATGAGTTATAAGCATGTGACACTAATACGTGCCAATGTATGTAATGCTATATTGTTAGTGTGTGTTGATTTGGTGTGACCTTATCGATCACCTTACATGGTGATTTCACCCTATTCCTTTTTACCCGGCAAAATTCATTTCACTTGCATGCACAAGGGGTGCAATCCAAGTACATAAGAGCCCCTTCAAAAGGGGAAAAAAAACGAAGGGGCTAGCTAAAAACAAAACTCGATACAACCCGATTCGATACAAATTGATAGATCACTAATCTAATCCCCGTGCTAAAACAAGACTTTCTAGGGAACACATGCATAAACCAAAAACATAACTTAACCTTAATAATTTTCACTAAATCTTCACTACAAGCAAGAGTGCTAGCTCTTAAAAATGATTTCACATTATTTAACTGTATGCAATTATAATAAATCCATTTTATAAATGTCATCGAGGGAACTGATCATGCATTTCATACGCTAAGGTATAGTATGACCGTCTACTGGCCAATAATCATCTACTAACATTTAGTTTACTCATCTTTTAGCCACCTTATACGTTTATTTTGCCAAAAACAGACACTTAAAATTAAACCCATCGACAACAACACAATAAATATATATTATATACAAAATCCCTAGAAAATACTACTATTAAATGAGAGATGATTGATTTACCAAAATCTTTCACCACAATGATTTATATGGTCAATAATCGCGCCCATTGATTTCAAATAAATTGCAATTAATATTCGAGCTTACACATTCGTATATTGATTTTCAACACAGACATATGTCTAAGCACGAAACCACATCGATCAATCGATCCTTACGAGTTTCATAAACAATTGATGTTTATAAAGTACTATATATATGTGTGTTGCATGCTTAAAGTCTGAGCTCCAAATCTATCTCTGTGTTACTTGATTCAGAATTCTGACCACCAGATCCCATTGAATCATGATACCAGTGATTCTTGTTATTAAGAGAGCCCTGCAAGATTAACAATGGGACATTAACACATTTAACTTCATGATAAAATAAATTAAACTAAGATCAAGATTAATGTTGTTGATTAGTACCAACCTCAGGCTCAAAGAAGGGTCTGGTTATGCTTGGCTGCACTGATTGTTGGCTTCCATAGACTACATTACCAGGATGCCATCTGATCATTCAACATAAACATAAAAATTTTGTTAATTATTTCACCAAACTATTATTTTATACTGATAAACACAAATGTAAGTAATTAGGATAAAGAGTTTAGAGTAGTTATCAAACAAACCTTGCAACATTTGTGGATTGGGAATCCACATATCTTATACTTTGTCTATCTGAATCTTGGAAGCCCATCTGAAACAATGATCAATTTATGCAGGTTAGAATATAACACATAAGCAACAACCAAACATATTTTCAACTGCGAATTATACATAAATTTCTAATTCGATCTTCATTTTATTTCATATTCAAAATCCGTGTAAATATTGATATTTTTACCATTTTCTTATCTAAAATACGTGCAAATTTCTAATTCAGCATTCGTATTGTATTCAACTAATATTAAAGTAAAATATTGTATAAAGGCTGAGGCTCCGAAAATTCTAGGACCCTATACGGTTGAACATCCCGCATAGGCTCAGAGTCGGCCATGATGTTCATTCATTCACATACACTTGATTGACCAAGTGTACAGTGTACTTGATTTCATGTCTACTTAGGGTTAGCATAGCCTAATATGAAAGAGGGGGAGGTGGGGGGAACTGGCCAGTGAATCGAGATACATCGAAATTTTTCCAAGGGAAAGTGGCATTACACAACCATCAATCATCCTTGGAACATAGGACACATGGATAAATAATCTAATTAACAAAGAGGAACATTCAAATTAAACATCAATTTTGATTCTTGTAATAATATTAAGATGAGGATTATATATGTGCAATTGGCAATGGCAGTTTGATCAAAGCTAATTCCAAATGATCAAAATCCATCCTTATAAAATGACTCTTCTAACTCTTTCAATTATGCCTTGACTATCACATATAATATTATGTCTCTAGCTATCAGTTAAAAACACAGTTCAGAATTCCATTAAATTTAACAGATGCATCTAAGAATACAAATTTAGACTAAGAAACTTGTGAAGAACGCATACCATGACACCCTGTGTTGTTTGAATAGGATAGGGAGACGAAGACGAAGAGTAACCGAACGATGACGAGGATGGTGGAGCCGGATAACCACTTTGCAGCCTGATATCCTCCTGCAGAATTAATCAATCAATATTCAATCAACAGAAATTTCGACAATAAGGGTTTGATTAGGGGCAAACCAATCAACAGAAACCAAACAGCTATATAGCTAAGGACTTATCAGGACTAACTAAAACAAAAATCTCATGAAATGATTGGAACCTGTGGTTGATTAGGGGCAGCAGCATGATGATGATAAGGGTTTGGAAGAAAGTTGCACCCGAGTTGACTGTGCAACCTAATTTTCTCAAGCTGAGCAACACCAAGGCCTCTCTGCGGTTGCTTCGGCTTGTCGGAACCACCACCGTTCTTTTTACCCTTTCTTGATGAAGAAGACTGTGATGATGAGTTTGATGAGTTTGATGCTCCTCTGTGATCACTGCCAAAAAAATTGCTACCCATTTTTTTTTCTTTTTTTTTTTCTATAAAAAAAATGCAAAATCTTTGAGAAACTTAGTACTACTAGCTAAGCAGCTAGTTTGTGATATATAAGTATTGTTCTGTAAAACAGCAGTGGATAGAATCGGAGAGATCTTGAGGCAACCCTTTTAAGCTGTCAGTGGTTTGAAATGAGTAATAAAAGAGCATCGCTGGATCAGATTGTGTGTAGATTTGTATGTGATTCATTCTCAAAATTATTAATTATATGGATTATTATTAATTATAATTATTACATTAACAATTCTAACATATATGCCTTGATTTTATTTTTATTTTTATTCTTAAATGTGAGCTAGCTCGTTTTGACAACTTCTACGAAATGGATCCCTCTTATTATAGTCTTGCTTTTAGTCCACCATCATTCATTTAGAAAAATATTTAAAAGCCTACTTGAAAGTGATTGTCTTTGATTTTAACTCATTTAATACTCAATATTTTATCTTTTTTTCCTCTGCAAAAGATTTCTATACCTAACCCACGCGCCCCCGTGTTCCCTCTCCACACCTACACAATGGTACTTTGTGATTTTTGATTTTGATTTTGATTTTACGAGATAAATGTGTATCTGTAGAAGCTATCTCTTAATGTGTAACACGGTATAAGTCTTTCCGGTGATCTTAAAGCAAATTTGTTAATACTTTGATTCAAAATTAACGAATACTACTAACTCTATATGCCAACCTCAATGGTCGGATTCTATTGATCGGTGGTCGAGTCGTTTTAGTCTAAAGCGTGTCAAGAACGATTCGAACAACAATTTTGTACATTCATCCACCACATGACACACCACCAAATTAAGTTGAACAAAATCTGCACAAAATATACTGATTTTAATTAGATTCTGCATTTGTAGCATACAAAATCAAGAAAATATGATATAGTATAAAATTTGTGTACATTTAGAATGAGGAGATCTTGTAACAAATGCATGGGGATTGTGTTGAGGGTAAAAGGAAAGATTTTTCTTGGTGTTATAAAATGCAGATATCAAACTTCAGTTGGTAAAGATCTCTTTACAATACTATATTTACCAGCTGATGATCACCAGTATTTATGCACACACATACGCATTTAATTATGAAAATATTATGTACTAATCTGTATATATATGTCTTTAATTAGAATGTAAGTATATCTTACATCTTCAGTTTCGTCAGATTTGCTTGTGCTTGCTTGCGATTTACTACGCCATAATTGATTGATAGAAATTAATTAAATATATTGTTTGATTGTATTTTTAGTAAATAAATAAAGAAATATAGTCGTCATACACGTACACCAAATCTAATCGAGCTGTCTTATAATTTTAATATGATTGTCTAGTGTCTACACTCTAGCTCAAATAAATTGGTCGGGTATATAATGTGACATGTGAACTCACATTTCTTTGCAGAAGCAGGGACCAGGATTGGTTATTAAGGGGTCCAAACCTCTAATAGTGTATTAACCAAACTCAGTAAGCAGGTGTCTTGATTAAAATGTCAAGATTAAAGGTATGTTTAGTTTAAGAGTGTCGAGAAAAAAATGGGCAATTATAGAGTCAGACTTTAGTAGGCCAACTCCGGCAATAAGAGAAGCTTAAATGCAAATTCTCCTGAAAAATATGTCTCCTACAGTTTAATGCAGTTTTAAGCGAATTTAAAGATAGTACGTCACAGTCTCTGGAAAATGGACAGTTCGTCGAGTAGCTTGTGCCGACTTGAGTTCGACTGAAAGGGTTACTTGAGGTCATGAAGTTATTATTGCGGTTACTATTTTATCGGGACTTGGATACTACGTCAGTATCATGTATCGAGTGGCCTAATGGCCGAGAAGGAATAATATGGACACGGTGACGAGCTACTTAGCTCGATAAAGGCAACACGGGATAAGCCCCTCTTCAATTATTGAAGGAACATTGTGGTATGTTCCAGAAAGATGCTATTGGGAGTGAAAAGACCTCAATGTCCTTAAAAGCAACATTTAAAGACGTTCACAAGTGAAAAGACTGTTTTATCCTTAAAAGCGAAATGTAACAGAATAGGGCTAACTTGGCATAATCTGGACCATGCACGATATCCAAGAGTCAAGTACGACTATAAATAGCCCTCACGATTCACAAGAATATGTAATTGATTTTTCTCCATTATACACTTATATTGTCATAGTACTCGGAACTTGTCCCATGAAGAGTTTTACGACTCTTTCTTGGGTTAAAGTCTGAAACTCCGACCTGACCAACGGCAGGTCGGTTCTAACACACAAACACACAAATTCTCCACTCATATTTTGCAGGTTTTAGGTAGAGAACTAAAAAGAAAACGTTGATAAGTTCCAGATATGATCAGAATTCTACAAATACGTGACACTTGACGAGCTCACGCACGCACATTCCATTCCAACTTAAGACGACTCGCCAGTTTTTACCCTCGTCATCTCCTTCCTTAAGGTAATACTCCATGGAAAATCTAAGGTTAGTTCGGCCTATACAAGACAAAATTCTAAGCAATAAGAAACGAGGATGGTCGTTGGTGGGTCACTTCTTATTACCCCGGCGTGAATTGTGTCTAGTCCAATCGAATCCAATTCTTACAATCCTAATATTTGAATTTGAGAAAGAAATATTGTCCCTCTTCATCAGCCAAGTGCGGGATCTGAAAGAATTTCTTTCCTTCGCTCCATTCACCACCAGCCGCGGTAATATTTTCTTCTTTTTCCCATCTTTCTTCTTTTCTTTTATTCTGGTCCTAATAGTTCTTTTGATTTTGCACTTCGATTTTCTCCTAATTATATATTTTTTAAAAGTCAAAACGATAACAATTATATTACACAACGGGAACGAAAATGGGTATAGTACAAGCAGTTTCGTCTAAATTAAAAAGTATATTCTTCCAAATAGGGGGAGGGGAGTCCCAAAAGAACAGTGAACTGTTAGAAGAAGTTGAGTGGTACCCAAAAGTCCGTTTTCTTGTCTCGTTAACAATGTGATTCGCAACCCCATTTGATTCCCTATACATAAAAGTCAGTTGCACTTCTCCTAATTACATTACTTATAACAAACCTTAATTTCAATAGAAATCAAATAGGGCTTCTTACATCTACACCCCCTGTTAGATTCTTTTATTACATCCTAACCCAGAAAGTTAAACTATTACATCTGGACCCTGTTAGATATATACCTAATTA
>JAQRGC011998034.1:0-14673 GCA_028659135.1 Plantago lanceolata
AAAAATGAATTGCAGCAGATGAATTCTTTGATAGCTCATGATCATGAGGACTAGACTGTAAACATGCAGATTAACAATTGGAGATATTTTTTTGTTGAATATTGGGAGAGGTTAGATTTTTAGACGTCCAAATTAAGTTCGAAGACACGATAATTAATATAGTTAGGGCGCGCATTGATTGGAATTTGATAATGCTGATAAGTCTACAAGACTGGGGACAAATTGATTTTTGAGCCCATATAAAGGTCTACTTTGACGGGCATGTGCATTTCTTAGTGGAGGTCCCTATCTGAGAATTTGTGATAGATAGCCTTCCTCGCCCAATTGTTAGATGTATTTTTGTTTGTGAGTTATTGAGGAAAAATTTTATTATAGACTTTGTAGCTATAAATATGGCACATATGTAATAAGTGGAATCCACATATGAGCAATTAAGGTGTGATATTTCCAACCATATGGTCTACCAAAGTATTACAGACAAGTTTATAGAAGAATTTTCCAGTTATTAGCCAGTGGCGTAGCCAAGCTGTGTCGATGTGGATCACTTGACCCAACTCAGCTTTGGCTCATTACCAGAATAGTACCAAAAAGTTCAAATAAATTGGTTGGTCCAGTGGTAAGAGACGAGGTTACCGTATTAATTGGGTGTGGTTGAACTCCTTACATTTCACTTTCTTTTTCATTTTTTAGTGTTAAATATCTCCGTTACTCATTTTATTATTGAAAAATGTAATTCTTTTTTTTCTTTTTGGAACAAAATAGCTTATTTTATTCCAGTATAACACTTTGCAGTTCGACAATTATTACAGAAACAGCTCATAGCTGACAACACAACAATACGTAAAAACCAAAAAAAAACTTAGCAACTTAAACTACCACAGGATAAGAATCAAATTGAGCACAAAGAGTTTGGATATTGGGATGACATTCTGCTCGTCCAAATGCTCTGCCAATTGCAACTCGAATCAAACAGGTAAGGCTCCTAGATACACCCTGGAAAATCCTCAGATTTCGCTCTATCCAGATGGTGTAAACCAGTTCTGTGATTAGAGCTTTGCACAATCTAGCTCGTGGTGACTTGCCAAGGACTCTGGAGCGAAACTGATGGATACTCCCCACACTGGAAAGGTCTGAGAAGCCGTCAAACCAAGAGAAGAGAGCAGACCATAACCTTTTAACCTCTCTGCACTGTATAGTAACATGGTCTACATTCTCAATTTCTGACTGACAAAATAAGCAAAAAGGATCCGGAACAGAAGCATATGAAGAAATCCTGTCCTAAAATGACTAGAATACATAACTTTTTCGTCTGGATGAAGCATAGAATATGGTCTAGCTTGATATTACAGACTGAGCTTAGAATTTCATCTAATCTAAAGATTGACATTGCATCATATGCACAACAACTAAACTGCCAAAGACATGAACTTTAAGAACATATCCTAAAACCAAAACTGTTGAACTAATTACATCCTTCAACCTCAAATTCAAAACATGATAACTACAAGAACACAACACTACTTTTACTTCCGTAAAACGTAACATAATCGGTTCACAAGTAAACATTAACCGCGAAAATCGATACTATAGAAATTACCATCCATACTATACCAAAAAACACAACATACCCAATTGAAAAGGAAAAATTAACCATGGAGTATATAAATCAGTACTCGAAAACAAAATGAGTGACTGAGTCAATTAACATCATGATAGCTATAACAGTAGTAACACGGCGAAAAACACACTTGACACATTCTCGAGTGACTGGGTAAATTAACAATGCTGGATGCAGGCATTCAGCATATAATATGGTCCAGTCTAGTTTCCTTCAACACGGTCTAGTCTAAAACCAGAACTAGTGAAGTAATTACATCCTTCAATCCCAAAACACGATAACAACAAGAGCAACACTACTAATCAACCGGGGAAATCGATGCTATAGTAGATATTTATTCGGTAATCTAAATCAATCAAACAATCTATATTATACCAAAAACATACAACGTATCAGATCGAAAAGGCAAATTATCAACCATGATAGCTATAACATATTCCTGCGGCCAAGTAAATTAACAATGCAAGAATAATAATCCATACATTCTCGTGGCATCGCATACAGAGGCTCTCAACTCGGTAATGCACCGCTCCGTCCATATCGTTGGCCTCGACGGCCTCGACCACCGATTGCACGTCCCCAATTTGGGACTCTGATGAATTCATCTCTTCTTCTTGGAGCTGAACAGAGCTTATACTCGATTACTCTAGAAGCACCCAGCTGGTTCTTGGACCTAAATAAGGAGGAGAAGATGATTTTGTTGGAGGCGAGTGGACAAAAATGAAAACTTTCTGTCTGTAAAGTGTAAACCCTAGTAAGGGATGTTTGTATAATGACTAATGAGGTTCTATTAAACCCTAGGAAGTCTAATTTGGGGGAATTAGAGGGTGTATAGTACGTTCGCCTTCAAGAGGTGTACGTTGACAGTGGGGTACAACAAATGTGGATGCTTTATAAAACAAGTCCAAAACGTTTAAAAACTTGCGAATGGATCCTTCACATCCGGATAAAAGCATTACACCGGATAAAAGCTCCGCAACCACTTCACATCCATCCCATTCGAACACTTATTCAAACATTCTTAAGCATTTCGAATAATAACTAATTTTGGGTTTGTGGCTTAAGGAAAAAACCGTGAGTAGTACTAACTGATTTGGGATTTTAATAAAGGGGGGTTTTGGTTTAATTTGGGGTTTTTGGTAGATAGCGTGGGGTTGGAAGTACAGAGATAATGGGTGGATTGTGTAATATGGGTAAGTAGGATTAGGTGGTTTGATTGTGATGTGATGTGATGTTTTTTAGGATTGTTAGATAATTGGATCAGAGGAATTATGTGGGAGTATGTGTTGAATATAGTATATGAAAATTAAATAAATTTAAAAGAATAAAAATATATTAGAGAGAGAAATTGTGAAAATGAGAGTGAAAATAGTAAGTAAAATTGTGGCTTTGTGAATAATACAAGCCAAATGAGACACAAACACAATTTTATTCATTAGAAAATTTCAGAACAAACTCCAAAAATATCAGAATAGAATGATAAACATAATACTTCAAAAACAATAAAACCTAATACTCAAAAGAATAACAATCACTCAGAAACATATAAGACAAAGAGATCCCAATTACGTACAATAGCCTTTCCCCAACAAGAACATTGTTCCTTGTTAGACTCAAATACTTTCAACACAGTTTTTCCTAACAAGGCCACAAAGATTAAATTGGCTCTGATATTAGGCACCTGCAATACTTCATAGAGACAACTATACCAACAAACATGAGCTTATTCTACCGTTGTGTAGACGAGCATAGGTGATGAAGAAGAGGGGATAATTGAAGGGATTCCCGTTTCAGTCAAAAGATTGAGAGATGTGAGTTGGAGAAAAACAAGGGAAACTTTAAGTGCACAAGAATCAAATTTTACCCCATAATACACACAAGTTGCAGACCATAATTACCAAAACAAGAAAAAGTTTATTAGAAACATAATATGTGAATGTGTTAATTAAAACAACGTATATAAGAAAAGTTCAAACCAGAAGAACGTAACTGAGCACATTTCCATGGCCGATTAAATTGGCAGCGCAATGTTGATAAAACCTAGTTACACACCTAGGCAGAGACAGGGTCCCATGTACACATGTATGTTATAGTACTAAAGAGTGGCCATAGGCGATCCAGCAATAACAAGCTAAGGTAACATGCATAAATCCTTGAGGGCAAGTCGCAAGGTTCCTAAGCTTCTCCGAAAATGTTATTGTGCTCGATCTTGTCGAGGATACGCTCTTTAAGATGGTGCATACTCAATAGCCACAGTTCTTCCCGTGGAAAAGGTTTTGCCTTTGTTTCCAATACCTCAACGCCACTTCTAATTTCATCAAATAATCTATGATTGATTGCTTCTGTACGTAGCTGAAAGAAGATATTAGTATCATTCACCGGTCACCAGCTAAATTATTAAGTAAATAGAATTCATAAATAAAACTGACCTTCTGCTGCTAGGCTCATAGCTGGGCATTTTGCATATCAGACCCACTGGGATTGGGTTCTTAATGTGAGACTCATCAGAACATTTCTCAGTCGATTTCCCATCAACATCCCTTTTATGTCAAAAAGTTGTAATTATGGATTAGCTTATCCGAATAAGAGTTGTAATTAAACATAAATTAATAACCTAATACTCATCTATTAACATTTTGAGGTGGTAAAATATAATATAAAGTAAAGTTATAAACTCCATACACTAGTTACTACTTTGTGCAGACTCCATCGAAAATTTATACTACTACTACTACTTTGGCCCTTGTTTTTTACTACTACTAGTATAATAAAGGGATAAAGTCTTAGAAAAATTAATTTTTCTTAAACATATACCCTTTCTACTTAAGTGTTGAATATACTACTCTAATTTACACTAAACTAAAGTCTTATAAAAGACCGATTTTCCTAATACATTAGGAAAGTCAACTTTTTATAATTAGTTATATGGTCAGAAGTGGTTTTTAAATAAAACGACTTGTTTAAAAAACTTGACTTTCGTAATTTATTATGAAAGTTAGTCTTTTATGAGACTAACTCTTATACTAATTAAAATGTTGATTTTTCTAATATTAAAAAAAGACTAATTTTCATGAGACTTACTCTAATAAAGGAGACTTGGTCAAGAGAGTGACCAAATCTAGATCTAGAAAAGAGTTGTGTTTTCCCGTCTCCCATCACCATCTCCATCTTGCTAAAGTCTCATAAAAGACTGTCTTTCCTAATACATTAGAAAAGTCAGCTTCTTATAACTAGTTCTATTGTTAGAAGTGGTTTTTAAATAAAGTGGATGCTTTAAAAAACCTGACTTTCCTAATGTATTAGGAAAGACAGTCTTTTATGAGAATTACTCCTCCATCTTAGCACCACCCATTATGCTATTCATCTTTTATCGAGCCATCGCGTTTCATGACCAGAGAACAATTCTGATAGCCTCTGTCCACCGAATCATTGAGTCCCAGGTCACCAAAGTAGCGCGCAACGAGAAGGGTCCCAACTGAAATAATCTACGGAGAATGTTGGATCCAAGAATCGAATTTTATTGCAGCGGATATTCAAAGGCGGAGCAAGATGAATCGCTTCTACAAATTATCCCTTCTTCCCCTTTCTCTGTTTTTTTTAATGGCAGAATCCCGGGTTAAACCGGTAAAAATCCGGGATTCTACCGGTTTCCGAGATTTTACCGAAATTTCCATGTTTCATCTCAGTAAGGCCTCCGTGATCCGAGATTTCCGAGTTGACCCGGCGAGATTTAAAACACAACCTTTATCATTTTAAAATCTCTCTCCAAATTAATTTTAAATCCAATCTCAAATTAACTTCTCCATATTAATAATTAAATATTAATCTAATTCATATATAATTACTATCTCACGAGAAAAGCTACAACCGTTAAAGTGTGACCCATAGGGCTTTGCATGTTTAGCACTACTTATCAACCGGGGAAATCGACTACTTATCAACCGGGGAAATCGATGCTATAGATATTTATTCGGTAATCGAAATCAATCAAACAATCTATAATATACCAAAAACACACCGCGTATCTGATCGAAAAGTCAAATTATTAACCATGATAGCTATGACAGAGTGTGATAACACACATAACATATTCTAATCCATACATTCTCGTGGCAACGCATACAGAGGCTCTCAACTCGGTAATGCGCCGTCCTGTCCATATCGTTGGCCTCGACGACCTCGACCACCGATTGCATGTCCCCAATTTGGGACTCTGATGAATTCATCTCTTCTTCTTGGAGCTGAACTGAGCTTATACTCTATTGCTCTAAAAGCACTCAGCTGGTTCAGGACCAAAATAAGGAGGAGAAGATGAATTTTTGGAGGCGCGCGAGTGGACAAAAACGAAAACTTTCTGTCTGTAAACCCTAGTAAGGGGTGTTTGTGAAGATGTTGTATGAAACACTAGGAAGTCTAATTTGGAGGAACTAGCGAGGTGTACAGTACGTTCTCCTTCAAGAGTACGTTAACAGTGGGGTACAACAAATGTTGATGTTTTATAAAACAAGTCCAAAACGTTTAAAAACTTGCGAATGGATCCTTCAAGTATTTAAACTTTTGAAATTTGAGTACCTATTACATCATTTAAGTTTTTTTTTTTTAAATACCACTTCACATAATCACATCCATCCCATTATATTCTTTCAACACTTATTCAAACATTCTTAAGCATCTTTGAATACTTAATTTCTACTCGAAATACTGGATGGCGACCATGAAACATACGATATGAAGCCATAAGAGAGAAGATATTTTTTTTGGATAAATTATAAAGAAAAAGGTGTGAAATAGTGTTATTTTTTGGGGTGAAAATGGTGCTTCGAAGAGTTTAAATAGAAGTAAGTAAACTTCCCAGCGACTAGTTTTTCTAACGGTGAAAAATAAATTACGTTTGAGTTATCATAAAATTAAATCAATTACATTTCTAGTACTCACGCGCGTTGCATGTGACAAATCCACTCACCATCAACTAGGGCATGTTTGAAAAATTAAAGTTGGATTTTAGCAGCTACAATGCATTAGTTCTAAAAAAGTCAAGATCGTTCATTTATTTGTAATTGTTCAAATATATTGAGTAATAAAATGTAATAGCGCGTCATAGTGGGCATATAAAAGTAATGGATAAAAACATTAAGGACAATTTAAACAAAATAAATTTGCTTGTTGAAATTACTGTAAATCAACGTGCAACAAACTCGGAGATAGACATTTCATTTTTGGATATTGTGTCTCCAGTTCCATCTCCACCATTCTCCGGTCGTCGTCTATAGAAACTTTCACCTGTTTCTAGAGGAAGTGAAGACTCCGAATAGTACCCACCTTGCACAAAAAATGCGGGTGGAGATGGCACTGGCAAGTTTATAGAGTAGTTATTGAGCATTGTGAGAATCGTAGCCATTGTGGGTCTTTGAGCTGCATTTTCCTGGATACACAATAAGCCAATATGAATGCATCTCAATATGTCTCTTGATATAAGAGTCGAGCCAACTCTTAATACAGGATCGACCAAATTTGCACTAGTTCCAGTGAGCCAGTTTCCCCATGCCTGTGCCAAATTCAACAATTCTAGTACAATTATTATTATTATTATTATTTTATTTGAGAAACTAGTACAATTAATTATCAAATATAGCTTAATCTCAAATATGGCACGGTAATATATGTGTGCTTTCTTACACTATTAATGAGGTCCTCTTCAGTGTCTCCGCTTCGTGAACAATTGTTCTTCAAACCGCTTATAATTTCAAGTAGTATCACGCCAAAGCTGAAAATATCTGACTTAACAGAAAAATGTCCTCGTGTTGCATATTCCGGTGCCATATAACCACTGTTAGAGTAGAGAGAGGGAGAGAGAGAAACTAATCATGCATGCATAGCTTATATAAATATATGATGAAATTAACATGTAATGATTCGGTTTAGACTATATGCAAGGAAGAAGAATACATACTAGGTCCCAACAATCCTGCTAGTTGAGCCTTGTGTTTCATCTGGAACGAATATCCTTGCCATGCCGAAATCTGCAATTTTCGGATTCATTTCTCCATCTAAAAGAACGTTGCTGGCTTTGAGATCACGATGAATGATCCTAAGTCGAGAATCTTCATGCATATAGAGAATCCCACGTGCAATGCCCGCAATAATCTTATTGCGTCGACTCCAATCTAATTGTGAACATTTTGCCTGATCTGTTCACCGTACCATTAATGTATACATCAATATTGATAATAATAAAACTTGGCAATGAACAGCAGAAAAATGTTCATATGAACTTTTAATGAAAACTCGTGTGTAAGAATAGAATTTGATTACCAAACAGGAATTGGTCTAAGCTTGCATTCTGCACAAATTCATATATAAGAAGCTTCTCTTGTCCTTGAATGGAGAAACCAAATAGCCTGACTAAATTCCTATGTTGCAGCTTGGCCAATAACATGACTTCATTTTTGAACTCCAGATCACCTTGCCCTGAACCTAACGACAGTCTCTTCACTGCTATTTCTTTGCCATCCGAAAGTTTCCCCTGATTTCAGACAAATATTACAAAAATAAAGCAAATCATCATACATCTGATTCAACATACAAATGGCAGTACATGTACGATATTTACCTTGTAAACAGCACCAAATCCACCCTGACCTAACTTGTTAGACTCAGAGAAATCATTTGTTGCTTCTTGAATTACCGAAAATTCATACTGAAGGGACTCCATAGTGCTAATTGCATCCACTACTTCAACAATTATATATAACAAGTCTCTGTTAGTTAATTGGCTTTCTTTACGCACAAGATAAAATTGTGAATCTTATTAAAACAACAACTTACTTTCACCTTCGTCCTTTGGCTTCTTCTGATTTCTTCTCCTTATTAAAAATCCAATAAAAATAAGTATGATCAACACAGTGGATGTAACAATGATGATGATAGTCCGAGTTGTATTATTACCATGGTTACCTCCATTTCCTGCACGGTATAAAACATAATTTCACCTGGATACATTATTCAATAATTGATATAAACGATTAGAGTTCACACTTTTCAATAATTCGAGATTTGACCGAGTTGGATTTCTATCTTAGTATCGGAGCCATCTGTTCACACTCTCCACCTGAATTTGAATTTGGTAACATGATAAAATTTGTGCGTCCTCTATGTAACGCCCCCAGAAATTCCGTGAGTTTAAAGGGATTGAAAACGCTACTCAGAACAACAAGGTGCACCTTTCATTTCGAAAATCCACCTAGAAGAACTCCAAAGTTAAGCGTGCTTGCTCTGGAGCAATTCTAGGATGGGTGACCTACAGGGAAGTTCCCGGTGCGCGCATGAGTGAGGACAAAGTGTGCAAATTAGAACCCGTGTTGGTTCGTAGGGCCAGTATATCATCTCGGACAGACGTCCAGGAGTAACCTTGTTGGCCCATTGGGCCAGGTCGTTACACTCTATTGGTACCAAATTTTGGAATCGTACTTCCATTGGTTCATGAACAAAATCTGGTACCAAATTCGTTCTTGTTTCATCATCTATTGGAACCAAGAGATAATACACTAATTCATTTTGGTGGTACAACAATTAAAGTGTATGATGTTAAGAGAGAGAAAATATTTCAGTTATGATTTGATTGCTATGAATTATTTTCCTAAAAAAAATGCTAAATGTAATGAATTGGTTAATTTATTATTTAATTTGATGTTAATTAAGTCATTAAAAAAAGGGAAGGAAGGAGAAGGGTTAGAATTGTCCAGGAATGGGGTTGGGAGCAATTTATTTGGGTATAATAATAATGGATTTTGCATAGTGGTTCTCATAGCAATAAAATGACATATTTTGGGGCTAGGAGCAATAATCCCCCATATTAAATTTCCACTCCAATAACCTCCCCAAAGAGTTGAAATCGACTACGGGTCTGGAGAGCATTAAAAATGTACTATAAATTATTAGACTCCACAATTGACACTCCCCAATAACTTTTGTGTTTTTCCACTATATACCTCATAAAATTTTAATTTGCCCCCATTGAAATTGATTTCTGCACCCATCGAATTTTGTAATATCTAGTTTGCACCCCTTAAATTCATTCGAAAGTGTTATATAAAAACAATGTAAACCGGAAAAGATAAGTATGACAATGTAGCAAATTGAACTATAAGCAAAGAATCTAAAAATAAAAAAAAGTAAAGGAATATTGACAGAAAAAAATACATGGACCAAGTCCAACACATGTGGCTTAATCCGGAGCGGACACTTGACGACGATTCGTGAAGTCTTATACAACACCAATCCTCTATATATAGGGCACCTACTCCTACGCTTTTGATAAACAATCATTATTCTTTACTCATATACTTTGAGATCCTCAATCTCCAACAACTAAATTCTACCAACCATCTGGAACTACCCGCAAGACGATCATAAGTGACTAACCTCCCTATTCCCAAGTAGTTTTCTAGTATATCCGATCTAATTCTCTCACGTCCTATATGATCTAGATACGTCCGAACATGGCGGTGATATGATCTCTGTATGAGTACCTGAAATTTGAAACAATTNGTTAGGTAGGAGGTACGCTCTGCCTTGGTCAGACCGGATGTGACACTTAAGGTCCTTTAGGATTGAAGGTCCTAAAGGGTATAAGAAGTAAAGTATATAGTGTGGTTTGAGGCAATATTTAATGCTTACCTTAAATGCTTGGATATGATGGCCTTATGTAGGTTGGCCATTGTACCTCCATAGAGCTATGAGATCGTGCCAAGTGTACGCCTCTTGTGAGGCCACATATGTACGAAAGTACAAGCCCATTGGGAAATGGGCTTAGGTTTAAGTCCAATCAGACCTAGAAAGGGTAATTGAGACTTTACTCGTAGTTCCGTACCGTTGCTAAAATGTTCTGTCCGTGATAGGTCCGGAGGCACATAACTATGTCCAACGTCCAGAACATTCCATAAGATAAGCAGGGCAGTTGTGATAGGATCCGTTACATTGTTACACGATCCGATACTTTGACCGTACACGGACGTGAGGCTTGGTACTTGGTTTGGTAGCCCAGGTCTGCTGTTAGAGGGCGGACGTCAAGGAGAATACATCGGACCTGTATACATCGGTCGGACACACGTACTACCTATATATACAAGGTGGATTCTCCTTATAGTCCCAATGTACCTTATCACTGTTGACTGACATTCGGATCCTATGTCTCAAGGTGAGACCGGACGTACTGATTTGGTACTTATGAATGCAATACTTAAGTGCTAATACCCTTGTTCGCCCTAGGACGTGCCATTATAATGCATTTAACTGATTGGACATGGTTTTACACCATCATATGTCCCTCTAGTTTCCAAGTATCTTTGCAGAAGATAGTTGCGGGACTATTGTTGTAGTCGGATGTCGTCCGACGTAGAATAGTGAAGAAAAAAGTTTTTCAAGTGTATCTAGGTTCCTAGTGCTATTTCTTTCATGTGGTATCTCTCTCTCCCCTCACTTTTTTACGAATTGAAGGAATAAGTTTGTTCAATTCGTATAATAGGAGTTTGAAGGAGAAAGGTTGGCAGAAATAGGATAGGTCCGGTATGGTATGGGTCTGTTTGCATGGGAGCAAATGGTTATTGTTTTATCGGGACATGTCCGAGAGTGACGTTGTCCGACTACTCTGGCTTGGTCTTGTATGGAGATCCGTTTAGCGAAAGCCAGCTGTTTGATTTGATGGGTGAATAGTGTTGAAGCCATATCCGGTTGACACGTGTATAAGTTTGCATGCGGAGTTTCGGTTTTCAATGGAAAAATCCGGTTCTCACATAGGGGTATAGTTGTATTTTCTGGTGAACAGTAAATGTCGACCGTTGATGGTTGACACGTGTCGTCCGGTGGTGAGAGGATGGAGTGGCGACGTTTCATATTCCAGGGATACCCTTCTATAAATAGGCTTGAGGTGGTCTCATTTCACACTTCTCGCAAACGTGTTTAGAGAGTGGATTTCTGAGAGCTTCAAGTGTCCGAAGACTACAAGCAAGTTCAGCTCGAGAAGTTCGAGTGTTCCGGATCTTCGACAACTTTCCTTCCTTTCAGTTCAAGTAAGTACTTCGGACCTTCACTCTCTTTTCTGATATTTTTAAAAGTGTGCATATCGGACCTTTAGATAGCAATAGCCGCCCATGCTTTTAGCCTTCTCTTTAAGATCTTGCCTTCTTCGGAATAATTTTAGGGTTTCTGTTTATAAGAAAACACCTAAATGGATCTCGGGCATCCAAATCTCTCTAACTCGTACCTTTCTTTTCGTAGGATGTCCGAGAAAAGGGTTGACGAGTCGATTGATCAAGCCCCTTTGGGAACCCGGAAGAGGGTGATATTGTTGGATGACTCCGAGTCTGAGTCTGGCTCAAGCGATGCAGGTATTGCCGAGCTCGCTCGGATATCTTATGTGCTTCGGAGTGTTGTGCAAGAGGGAGGGCATAGAGTGCAATCTTAGGAACTTCCGCCTCTTGCATCTTGTTAGTACGAGCCCTCAAAATAAGCAATTTTACACATTTAACGCTTGTCCCAAGTATGAATACTTGTTGGATTGTCCTTCTACGTTAGGCATCCGGTGGTGGAACCGGTTCTTTTATGTTCGGTATGCTCTTCGGGAGAGAGAACGAGAGGAGAACTGGAGGACTTTTGATGTGCTGAAGAGGTTTCTCCGAAGGAAGATCCCCAAGTACTCCGGACAAGGATGATATTCCTTTGTGGATGTCCTAGATGCATGTGGACAATACTCTGAAGCCACAAAAGTTTTTCTTCACTATGTTGATTTGCCAACCCATCCCATTCTTGGCGGGTTTAGCTCCGGAATGTTACTTCGGAGATAAAAAGGACTTTGGTAGGTTTTAGGGCGGACAAGTAACATACCACAGTATATTGTACTTATTCCTTTTTTGTCTTTTCCATCTTTTATGTCCGGAACTAACACTTGTATTTTTATTTGCAGATTACTGGTTCGACTACGACATGTCTTATTGGCTATCCGGGAAACGCTATGTGTCAGACAAGCAGGCTGCTCAAATGGCCTCGGGTGAGCGCAAAAAGGAGATCAACGTTCAAGCGAACATTCCGATGGATGATCCCAAGAACATGGCCCGATTTAAGGATATACAGGCCCAGAGGGAAAAGGATGGCGAGCCGTTGCTAGAGCTGTCGGTCCCGAATAAAGGGTTAGCTGACCCATAGGGGAAGAAGTCCAGTAGGTCCTCTAAGCATCGTTCGAAGAGGTCCCGGAAATCGGGAAAGTCCGGGAAGGATGATGAGCCGGTCGGAGATGATGACTCGCTCTTGAGCCTGACGGACGAGGATGAGGACGTTGATGAGACCATCCGGGCGGATTCTATGCCCGAGAAGCAGGTTGTGGCTGGCGGATCTCGCAAGAGAAAGGCCAAGGAGACGGATTCTCCCGCCAGAAGGGCTCGTCTCCGCAAGTTGGAGGAGAGGGACGTAGCCGTCGAAAAGTTGAAGAAGGCAAAGAGGTCCGAGAGGACCAAAAGGCTGGTTCATCTCACACAGCAGGTAAACTTTCTTAGTCCGGATCTCTTTCTAATTGCCCTTGTCCGATTCAAATACTTATTGTTTTTCTTCTTCGTTAAGTTCTTTGTTGTGACCCGAGTGATGGAGGAGCTCGATGAAGAACTTACTACAAGGGCCTTAGTGAGTCCGTCCTGGAGACGGTGCTAATGATGAGGGAGTTCTTGCTCAACAAGATCCAGAATGTGTGCATGGAGTCCGCCCTTGCTTATAAGGAATCCACTACTTTCTTTTGCGGAAAGTAGAAAGACATGGATGATGCTAGAGCCGATGGGTTCGCTGCAGCCATCGGTCAGTGCAGAAAGCAAGGGTGGATTCTGGAAGGTGCAGATCTTGAGGCTCTCGGACTGAGTTCTTTCAAGGATGCCAAGGGTGTCCCTGTGCCAGTTCCTAACGTATCGGATGAGCTGTTTTGTTTGGATGAGTTCTTTCAGCTTGTTGATGAGTCTCTCGCTGACCAAGCTACTCACAACGAGCCTTTCCTTCCGGCTTGGGTTCCCGACGTGCTAAAGAAGATATGTTTCACGCCCTTCAACTCTTTCGATGACTTCCACAAGAAGTGGTTCGCTTTTCCGGGTCCGGTAGTTGGCATGGAGGATGTGAAGGGTTTTTATGAGTCGATCCGGGAGAAGGCTCTTGAGTTTGAGAAGGCCCAGGAGGAGCAGAGAAAGAAGGATCGAGCCTCCTGAAGCACTGCAGCGTAGAATGCCCTTCCGTCGTACACTTATGCAGTGGAATGAAGTCCGGGGTATGCCCCGATGTAATATGTATTTTACTTCATTCGGAACAGTCTTTTTATTGCATTGTGCTCTATCTTTTGTCGGACAAATGTCTTCCTTTTGGTTATCTGGATAATTTTTTCCATAATGCATGATTTTAACTTATGAATTATCACAAGTGTTTAATCGGATGCAATTATGTCTTTATCAGCCCGTTGATTGTCTAACCGGACATCTATGGTGTTTACTTGCTTTGATGCAAGTGTTTTGCTCAAACATCTATGAATTTTTAGGAAGTAAAAATTTCTCATGTAGTTAATTCGGACTAGTTGCCACAAATTACTTTATGGTAAGAAATTTTTACTTCTAAGTGTTTACATCGGATCAAGTGTTCCTCATAGATGATCATCTCGAACTTGAATGTGAATTGGGTCGGACCAAGGTGGTCGGTTCTTATTTGGGTGATGATGTAATCATCCTTCTCCCAAAAAAAATTTGACGAATAAACTTAAGGGAGGTAGAAACGGATGCAAACATAACAATCGAAATTAGGAAAATAGTTGTATTGATTAATAGGGAAATCAACTATTTGATGGAACCCGAAGGTTCGACGACCCGGAGGATCGGCGCCCGAAGGCTCGGCCGGAGGGTCGGCATCTTTATTATTTATTTATTGTTATTTACCTTATTGTTTATTAGTTATTAGGCGACGGCTTGGCTATTAGGTTAGGGTTAGGGTTGGATCTCTAGAAGGTTCTCCTACACGGGCTTAGCCCACTAGTTAGTAGT
>JAQRGC011998725.1:0-10439 GCA_028659135.1 Plantago lanceolata
CAAAATAAATTATTACATTTGAGCCATTATAATTTTTTCAACCGTTTTCGATTTTAATCACCAATTATTTTTAAATTATAACAATATAATATTTAATAAAAACTTATATTATGAAATTTTGGCACATATCAATATTTATAGGGTCTTTATACTTATTAAGTAGAGTTGGCCAATCAAATAAAAAAATTGTTTCATCAAGTTAATTAAGTAAATCAATAGTAGTAATATATAAGAACTGATGTAGAAATGTAGAATAAAGACATTAGGAGATAAGGTGAGTGAAATGAGAAAAGGTAGGAAGTGAAGTACTGCTAGTAATTAATCACTCCATTATAACTGAAGAAATGAATAAATAATTGTTGAATTGTCCCTTTGCTGTATAATAGAAGTAAATCCACTCCGAACACTGATCAAAGCCATTAAGTCCTAAACTCCTAATCTATGTACAATACCCAAGACTGGAAAACCTTCAACGTCACCACCTTTTTTACCTAAAACATTAGCTATTATATTAGCCCCCGTATACACAAAACATCAGCTATTATATTAGCCCCCGTATACACAGTGATCTTATCAAAGCTATCAGCAACTCCGCTAGCACCAGCTCGTGCTTCCATATCGTGGCCAATCTCCTGCGTACACATGAAATCAAATAGAGGGACACAGTACGAATTTCAACATGTTTAATACCCAAATGTACTGCTAAGGCCAGACCGCTGCGCACAGCAAACAACTCTGCAAAATCATTAGTAATGTCCATATAACCATAAGCAACTCTAATGAATTTGCCATCCCAGGACCTTAAAATGCAACCATATCCTCATTCACATGGATTCCCTAATGAAGAGCCATCCATATTAATTACTACAGCGGTTCCAGGTGAAGAATTCTGCCAGCCACAAACCAGAGAGGGTTCCCTAGATTTGGTTAGACGGCCCTACACAGTGAATTCATTTACATACCTATTGAACTTTTGTCTCAACTGTGCTGGAGAAAAGGCTTGGTTTATCAAATAACACTTTATTTCTAACATTCCAGAGAAGCCAACAAAGACTACCAAATTAATGACATGACTCTCTGAAAGATTAGAACTACTAACCAACGCATCCATCACTCTGTAGAATGGCTTGTTTCTACATCCTAACCGAGACAGCCGCAAGAGAACAACCATTTTCTCTTTGTTTCACTCCTTTGGCTTCTTTATTACCAGCCTTGTCAAAATCAAAGTAAACGTCTCATATCACGGTTTACATAAATCAACAATGTTCCGGTAAATAACAGGAAAAGCGAATTTGCATTACCTGACAAAAGCCTTCCAGAAGCAACATGACTCCAGTCTAAGGCAAAGCCTCCATCCTTGCGTCCTTTAAACTTAACTAAAGGAGTTTGGTTCAGAGTGTTTCGTTCTTCATGGACTGATTCTGCTAAACCATTTAATTGTTGGGTGAAGTTCCATACCTGAAAAAGGCATCCAAACTATTAGGATTTAAGAACCACAACAACCATGTTTTGTCAGTTGTTACAATACTACAGGTTTAGGCCATTCCTTATTGGGTTGTATTTTATGGGTTATGGAACAAAATTTTCAATTTCCAGAGTGTGCAACATCATTAGAGCAAAACAACATAACACAGCCATAGAAAGATTATGTTCCTTGCAAGAATTGATCATCTTAAATGCAAGGGTTAAAACTTAATGAAATATAAGGTTTCCAATACTGTAGGAAGTTGGACTGTGACATGGTAGAGTGTTGATCATGCTAGTATTTGAACACTAAATATCTTTTTACCTGAACATGAACAGACTCATAACAGTAATGACTCAGATTTCCCAACTAACAAATCATACTCCAACTCCATATAAGGAAAAGAACCCTCAGTGCAACTATCGCACACACTAAATACCCTTAACGTATTAGAATACCTTCCATACGCACAATTAATCGATGTAATTGGTATCAAGTTCTCAAAAATGAGTTGGCCAACTCTAAATCTATGGCAGGTTCTGGAAAGAGATTTGAAAAAATGTTGATCCAAAAATACTTCATCATGTCTATCACAAGTAGAAACAGGTTTTAATCTAAAATTACCTGTGTAATTCATCAAGTCTTACGTGTACATCCCACGTAGCACAAGTATGTGGGTTTTGACGCATAGATTATACGCGATTAACTCCTCCGTCATGAAACACCTTTCGCACCTGCAGGAATCAATACATGATATAGAATCCTTAAGAGGGGTCATGCAAGACAATTCAACGGAACTCTAGCTACCACAACTTTGGAACTGAAATGAAAATATGTTCGGATACTAAATTTAGTGGGATGAGCAAAAACATGTATTTTGCACACCTGAGATTAGGGAGGAGAGGTAGGTCCGCCAAGATCAGAGAGATCTCTCCGACGAAGATGGAGTCGTCGTAGATGCTTCAAAGCGTGTTGTATAATTGAAAGGCATTCTCGTTTGAACTGAAAGGCATTCTCATCAAAGTCTTCATCTCCATTGAGGTCTATTGCGAATTCAAGCTTTGTTGCAGGAACGGAACTAATTTGTCCTACGAAACTGTGAGAAAGCAATAGTATTCAGTAGACAATTGCATAAATAAAAGGTTACACGCGTGGTCTACTTACTTCGTACAATGATGCTGCACTTTGAAACACAAAATCTATCATGTCTTCTATGTAGCAGTAATTGTAATAGTGTCTTCCAGAATCGTCTAGTAATGTGTCCTAATACGATAAGATTCTGCAACCGTAAAATGCAGCTCAATCTCCAGCAACTTCTTTTCCTGTATATCCATATGTGTTCTGAAAATCAATAGAACCAACAATACATATCAGAAATGACGAATAAAACGTAGACATGAGCAGCTAGCTTATGATCCAACACATTCCCGGATCTGCTAATAAAACTAAAACAAAACGAAATAGTCTATTCTAAAATTTCTTTAATCTCATCTATCAAAACTCCAACAACAGAAAAAAAGGGAGCAACAACCTTCAATTGACTAATGATAGAGAAGAAGTCACCTTCTAAAATCACATTCTGGAAACGAATCTCCCTGGCCATATTTGCAGATTCTCGTGCGGCAAGAACTTCGGCTGTTTCAGCATCCACAACATAAAAAAACATCTTCTTCTCCATGTTAAGATCAATCCTTCGGTCTATAGCCACTGCATCAATGCCTGCACCATTAGTCAAATTCAAGGATGCATCAAAATTAATTTTAATACTATGATGAACATGGACAGTCCACTGATCGACATCAGAATGGGGGCATGGACACAGAAAATAAGCTCACGGCCTCCTGCAATCTATGAATAAAATGCCTGGCAAAAGAAATTGATTCGAAGGCATCACAATTTCCATGAATCGATGGATTGGGATGAATATATCAAACAGTTGGATCGATACCAGAAAGAAAACAAAAGAAATAGGCAACAGATCACATGGCGAATATTCTTCTTCTTCTTTATCTAGCTATAATTTCAAGTAAATAAACGAATGGAAAATCACAAACCTTGATTGCAATTTCAAGAGCTTCACTTCACCTTACTTCGGAAAAATAAGGATTGGTATAGCCTGAATAAGGTCTTTCTTTCTTACCAAGATCGTACCTCTCGCGATGAGCCATTGCAAACCGAAGGTGAAACACCTGAAGAGATTGATTGACGAAGATCAATTGATTGAAACAATGTAATTGAAGAGATTGAGGGAAGAATATGGATTATAAGCAAAATAATCCTATTCTAAGTTCAGATGTGATCGACACCATTGAGAAATGTAGATCAGAGCTCCTTCACCGCCGGTGTTGTCGAGTTACAGACCGATTTATTTGTCCGATGGTGCCATGGTGGGCACTCAGATTGGAGCAGACTGACTTGGGATCAATCGAAAGTGCTAAAGTCTCTAAAAAGACTGACTTTCCTAATACATTAGGAAAGTCAACTTTTTATAACTAATTCTATAATTAGAAGTGGTTTTTAAATAAACCGGCTGGTTAAAAAAACTTGAATTTCTAATGTATTAGGAAAGTCAGTTTCTTATAAAACTTACTCATCGAAAGTGGGATCGATCGAAATAGAGAGATCGGCCGATTTTGGATCAGTCTCTTTTCTCCCTTCCTAACACGCGTGATTATTGTGAACAATTTAGATTCCATAATTAATTGGGAATCATAATTTAATATGGTATTAGTCACAAAAATTATGTCTTAATTCTTAATTAAGGTTGAAAATTCAAATTAACTATCAAAATCGAATTCTTACCAAAATTGGACAAACTTGAGGACTAAGCTTTAATGAATTTTGATTTCAACATTAATTGGACTAAAAAATTCTGAATTCTTTTTTTCCTAATTAACTTCGAAAATTCAAATTCACTATAAGAACGCAAAGTCTCATAGACCGTCCCTTAGTAAGTTATATAGAGACGGACTAATATGCAATTTACCAGAAGCCAATTCAAATCTCGCGGATCTCGGTTTCGAACCGGTTTATCCGGCTGTATTTGGATTGTTCAATCTGGATCCTATATAAGGGCTGTTTTAGGCGTTTTTTCTGTAATTTTTTTATCTGCACTTTCTCTCTCTATACGAACGAAACTTTCTCTCTCTAGGGTTTTCTGAATTTGATCGACGTTTTTTGCAGAATTCTACACAATGTAAGTATCGATTGTGATGTTGTTGATGATTGCTTGTACTAGATTGATGATTTATTCTAGATTTGATGATTTTTGGTTGATTTTTGGGCTGTATGTTTTTCTGCGTTTTGTTGGTGTTTTCGTGTTTGTGTTGCCTTAGTTGATGTTTCTCTGTGTTTTCGTGTTGCTGTTATCATTGTTGTTGGTGTTTTGGTGCGTTTTTGTTGGTGTTTGTGTTGCCTTACTCTACGTTTTTCTGTGTGTCTGTTGGTTTTTGCTTACTGCATGTTTTTTTTTTTTCAGTTTGTGCAATGACTGGTGAAAAGGCAGATCAGAAGAAAGCTTTTGAGAAGAAGAAAGTTGGTGCTGAGAAGGAGAAACCTGTGGTGAAGAACAAAGTTGATGCTGAGAAGAAGGAATCTGTGGTGAAGAAGCGTAAGGCAACGAATTCGAATTTGATTAAAGCAGGTACAACTATTGTTTAGATCATATTGTCTTTTTGTTGAGATTATATGATATGTATCTGGTTTTGATAGGCTTTTTGTTAAGATCATATGGTATGTAGTTTTGATCATATGGTCTATTTCTTAAGATTTATGTGTATGTTTGTTTGATATCATAGGCCATGTTAAAAATGTAGGGGTGGGGGTAGTATGCATGTTTTACTGATTTGTTTTGATCATATGGGCTTTTTGTTGAGATTATATGATATGTATCTGGTTTCATAGTCTTTTTTTGTAATCTGTGATGGTTAGGGTTTTTGTTACTGTTTTGATATCATATGAGTTTTGTAGGTGAGTTTGTAGGTTAGATCATATTGATATTTTGTTAATATCATATGGTATGTAGTTTGGATCATATGGACTGTTCTTAAGAATTATACTGTATGTTTGTTGATATCATAGGCCTGAGATTATAAATTTTGTATCAACAATGTAGTTTGGATCATATGGACTATTCTTAAGAATTATATTGTATGTTTGTTGATATCACATGCCTGAGATTATAGATTTTGTATCAACAATGTAGTTTGGATCATATTGACTATTCTTAAGAATTATATTGTATGTTTGTTGATATCATAGGCCTGAGATTATAGATTTTGTATCAACAGTCTGACGTACTATTTTTTGAACATATGACTTATTGTTTGTATCATATAGACTATTTCTAAGATCATATAGTGTGTGATCCTGTCTGACAGTTTTTTTTTTTTTTTTTGCTTTTGTAGGTGATCCTCGATTGAAAAAAAAAGAGGGAGAATGTTGGAAAAATATTCAAAGGGGACGCTGACTTGCCTGATGGAAGGACTCAACTAATCTGTGTTAAGACCAAGGAAGGATTAACAGTTCATAAAAAGATAAAAACTGTCTGTTATCCAGATAAGCTTGCTATTTTTCTGGGTAATTTAACTGCAGCACAGTGGGAGGATGTTCATGATATTGGATTTGGAGGGCTGGCTCTTATTTGTCTGATGAATGTTCCTAGGGCACTCACCCCATGGTTGATAGAGAATTTTGATCCGTTGACCTATGTTCTTGATACTGGCAAAGATCGGTATTTACTTACAGGGGATGATGTGTTTGATATTTTCATGCTCCCCCGTAATCCAGGGGTTGAGGTACCGGTTTCTTCACTCAACAGAGCTGATCATTCTCATATCACTAAAGTGAGGAATGAATTTATAGAGCGTGCCAAAGGTTGGGGTAGTAATATTATAGGGAACAATGAATTTTATTTGGCAAATGTTCAGAAACGTGTGATGGAGTTATCTGATGGGGGAGATGAGTTCAAACAACTGTTTGTTCTCTTTATGTGTGGTATCTTTCTTACACCGCTGCCTACTCCTTATGTTGATAAGAAGCTGTTGACTGCGGTTGCTGATGTGAAATTGATTAATCAGTATGATTGGTGCTAATTTGTACTTGATAGGCTAGGGGCTGCTGTTAATAGTTGCAAAACAACTGGTTTCTGCACGGTTAGCGGGTGTGTGCAGGTTCTTGTTTATAGTTATCTTCAAAGATTTCCGTGTCGTGGTAGACAATCTCCAACGGAGTTGCCGTTATGTAGGCATTGGTCAGATTCTGTTGTTCATAACAGGGTTGAGTATGAGAAGAAGAATTTTGGTTTTGGGGAAAGTTTGCGTTCAGAGGGTTATTCTATCACTAAAGTCAAGAATGGCAGGGGGCTAGTTTTCTACATTCCACCATATAGGATGAACAAGCAAAGGGAATTGGCTGTCAAGGTAAGATTCCTGGTTACTTTTTCTTCATTCTTCGTGTGTTGAGATTTATAGTTGAGATCATAGGACTTTTTCTTCTGATCATAGTAGTTCTTTGTGGAGATTTTATGACTTATTTCATGAGATCATAGTTGTTTATTTGTTTGAAATCATAGTATTTATTTGTTGACATCATATCATTAGTAGTTATGATTGATATCATAGGATTTGTTGATGTTATCATAGAACTTTTTTTAATTTTTTTTTGGTGTGTTTTTTCTTTTCACACTGTTGAGGAGTCGTGTAAAATATACACTGAGAAACATGAAAAGATATTACGTGAGCATTTATCAACGATGCAGAATTGTGGCTCTTTGGGTGTCGATGTACAGTTTCCTTTAGTTCCCTCTCAGACCATGGCTTCTCAAGCATTTTATGATGATCCATTGCTTCAAGATTTTATTGATAAGGTGTGTGTTGACTTGAAAGCGAAGCTTAATGAGTCACTTTTATCATCTAAAAAACTGTCTCAGCCCAATAACTTTTTTTCTAAGGATTTGTATGATGATTATGTTCCGAGCCAGCCCTTCTATAGGAATAGGAAAGATGAAGATGATAATTTCAGGAGTGATGATAATATTGAGAGTACCCATGGAGATGATAATGTCAGGAGTGATGATAATATTGAGAGTACCCATGGAGATGATAATGTGAGGAGCGATGATAATATTGAGAGTACCCATGGTGAAAATGATGATATGTTGGGCCCAAGTCAGCCTGATTTGGATGATGTTATTAAAGGAGTTGTGAGTTCGGTTCTTGGTGATGATGAATCGAAGTTGACTGGTGGTGAGGAGTCGGTCCAGGCGACTGCTGGGGATGATGTAGGTCAGACGATGGGTGTTGATAATCAGTGGCAGTCAACTGCTGGTGGTGATGACTCTGTTCAGCCGGGTGGTGATGATGATACGGTGAAGAAGACTGGTGGCGAGGATGTTGAACTTTTAAGTGTTGGCAAGTTGGCAGTTGGTGAGGGGAGTTCTAGCGATGATCTTGTTCTTAGACCATCCGATATTTTTGATGGTTTTACATTTGATTCTCTCGGTTGCATGATTAATTGTGGTAGCATCAATTCAGATGATGGAATGGGATCGTTTGTCATGCGGAAAAATATCAAGTGGACAAGTGGGATGGCTACGTTGAGGATACAGGTTGCTGACTATGTATTTTTTATGTCTGAAAATCCGAGGTATGTATGTCTGACTATGTATGATTATTTTATTGTAATCATATCACTTATCTCTGAGATGATAGTTTGTATTCCCTGAGATCATACCTGTTATTGTTGAAATCATAGGAATATATATCTCTGAGATGATAGTTTGTTATTCCTGAGATCATACTGTTTATTGTTGAAACCATAGGATTTTATCTGTGAGATCATAGTATGTTATTCCTGAGATCATAGGACTTTATTTCATAAATCATAGTAGTTTTTTGTTGAGATCATATTAGTTATTCTATGATTTTTTACCTTAAAATATCCCATGTGTTATAATATTTTTTTCATACAGAAATGATGAGACCTTTGTACATTTTTCGAATATTCGTGTGTTGGCGGGAGAGCGAATTAGCTCGATGCAGCCCGGCTTAATGATAAGCTCTTGTATAATTGATTGTTGGTCGATGAACCTTAAATATTGTGAGCTTATCTGCAATCCCGAGAAGGTGGAGAGGTTTTTTTTTACATGCAATCTTTCTGTAAGTGTTATGTGGTTTCTTTTTTTATGTTTTTGATGGTGTTATCTTTCTGTTTTTTGTTCTGATTTTTTGGTCTCCTGTTTAGGATTCATGGACTAAGCTAGCAAAAGTTTTTCGATAGTAAAAAGGCTGTAAAGGCTTATATGGAGATTGGAGCTGCTGTATACGAGGGGATGTTTCAAAATGCTCTGTTGTTCTCAATACAGAATAATTTTAATGCAAAGGATGTTGATTTGAAGACTATTAATATGGTAAGATCATAATCTCTATTTTATATGGTTTTGTTGGTGAGATTAGATGGTATATAATTGAGATCATAGTATGTTATTCCTGAGATCATAGGACTTTATTTCGTAAATCATAGTAGTGACTTTTATGATATGTCAATGCAGTTTTTCTTCCCTCTGATAAGTGGACGTCATTATACGCTGTATGTAGTCAACATGGTCACAAAGAAACTTGAATACCTTGACAACATGCTCCCGGACATGGATCAAGTTCAGGAATTGGCTTCTGTTCTTGTATGTGTTTTCTCTTTCTTTTTTTTCTTTTTTTCCTTTGCATGTGTGTATATAGTTGAGTATGAGTAGAGCATGTAGTAATACTGTTTTTTTTTTTTGGTAGCTTGATAGGTTCAGCACGTTTTTGGTGAATGGGAATTATCGTGATGATGCTGTTGAGGTGAAAAATTTTAAGGTTGTGAAGATGGAATTCGAGTGGATGCATATGAAAAACACAAATGACTGTGGTGTGTATTTAATGAAATACATGCAACATTTCCGTGGTGTTGCTTTTCGTTGTCCAGATTTGATGAAGGTATGGTCTGTTATTTTATTGAGATCATACGACTTCTTGTTTGAAATCATATGACCTTTTTGTTTTAAATCATTACCTGTTTTATGTAGGTCTCAACAAGGCATAAGCTTAGAGCAGAAATTGTTGCATCACTGTGCTTAACTGAGGTAAACAAGAGGCTACCGAGGCTGATGAGTGATATGGAAGAATTCATCAAGAAGAAACATTATTACAATGACATTAGTACATCAGCGACTGCGAGAAAAATCCATGTCAATTTGAAGAAGTATTATTATAAACTGTTGAAGGGAAGACTGGATCAAGAGGAGGCCGAAAGGAAAGAGAGAGCAAGGAAGAGGCTGGAACAGGACAGGTTGCTGAAAGAACATGAAGATGATGATTTTCAAACAGCTGTTGATGCATCAATTAAAGTGGCTTAATCAATGAATCTGGATGTTGAAGATAACCCAACAGTCGTTGAATTGATATGTCATATGTAGATTCTGTTGAAGCATATGTGGATATTGCTTAGATCATAGTCGAACATTTTTTAGTTGTTAATTTGTAGAATCATTGGTGGATATTGCTAAGAATCGTAGAATCATTGGTGGATATTTGCTGAGATCATCGTCGAATGATTTTTAGTTGTTAATTTGTAGAATCATTGGATATTGCTAAGAATCGTAGAATCATTTTGGTGGATATTGTAAGTACTTGTTCATATGGTTCTTGTGTAAGTACTCGTTATATAGTTGATATCATATGATGTTTTGGTTGCTATCATAGGATTTATAATTTGATATCATAGGATGTGTAGTTTCTTTTTCTGAGATCTCTGGTTGATTATGGTGGATATTGCTTTGCGCTTGTTTAGTCGAAGGCTTTTTACGACTTAATATACTTGTCATATGGTTCTTCTGTAAGTACTCGTTATCTAGTTGATATCATATGATGTTATGGTTGATATCATATGATGTTATGTTTGATATCATAGGATGTGTACTTTCTTTTTCTGAGATCTC
>JAQRGC011998731.1:0-10733 GCA_028659135.1 Plantago lanceolata
ACAAACCCCCAAAGCATCCATTTGATGTTCTCAAAACATGAGAACTTAACTACAAGTCTGCAACAATGTCTTAGAATTTTCAGACAGAAAAAAAATAAAATAATAATAAATAAATAAACAAATAAAAGCAACTAGAAAACCCTCAAAGGAACTACTACTTTAGGCACCTCTTCTATTGCTGCAAAACACTTGGTTTAAAATGAAAACTCTATTCATTATAGTATGTAGCCAAAATTTCTACATGTTAAACAAAAAAAGATCAAGTCCAATTTTGGATCTGCATTTGACAAAATCGCGTAGATATATGCAGACCTTGTTAGCTCCGGTGACTAAGACCGGCAATGGACAGGTGAACTCAGACTGGTTATAACTTTCACAACTTCACTTTCTTGGATTTCTCTTTTCCTACTACTAAGGAATTAACAAGATGTGCTAAAGAAAGAGCTTGATTTAATCTGCTCTATTAATCAGCATAGGATCCCCTTTCATGACTCAAAAGGACGAGTAGGTCAGATGAGCTCTTAGAAATGACCGCTTACAATATTCCAACAATGATTTTTCCCTTTGGGGATAATTATGAACAAAGTTAACTGCCCCTGAAAAACCTAGGTAAAGTGGTGTTGGGCCATAATCTCTCATTTATTTCATAGTAGGGATCTTAATATAAAGCAAAAACTAGTTCAAAATTCAGATCTTAAAATGCAATTCAGGGAACATCCAGAATAAATGTCAAATACATGAAGGACTGGAAATAATTGTGGAGTATATTATCATAAATGCAATTCTGCATTCTGCAAGTATTAAATGCAATCCCATGGCTCAATATTTTACGCTTTCTAATCTGAATAGATTTAACTATTAGTACTCTCTCAATCCAGCTATTGTATACCCTCTTTCCCTTTATGAATGTCCCGTTGATAAATACTCATTCCGGAAATGTCAAAGTTACAAACCCACATTCTTAATTAATACTCTTCCCATATCCCATTTATGTACACATACAATACCACTCATCTTCCTACTTTATTCAATTTCCCCCTTACTTTTCCACTCTTAATTCATTTATCTCTTGTACTTTGACAACACATACCAATTTTATTACTTCTTTTATTTGTTTTATCATTATTAAGGATTCCGTTGTTTATTGAAAAGGCTAACCTGCACAGCTATTTATTCATATTCCTTATAACACACCCACAAAACGTAAGTCCATTTAATAGCAGGGCCAAAATATGACATCAAACTACTTGCATTCTGTTTCACTAAATATTTCAAGATTTGCCAGTGTGATCGAATCAAATTAAGTTTTCAGGAACTACTTAAGAAAAGTCTTTCATAACCTATTGCTCATACTATGTTTGCAAGTTAAATATATCAAAAATCTCTACATACTGGTAGAGTATCCAACTTTATAACATGTCAATATCTCATAGGTTCTTTAATAGTCCTAGCCGCGAGGTGAGGTTTACCAGCACATAGGAGGAGCACATCTGAAGCAACTAACACTAGCGGAACTAGCCGCTCGATTGTCCAATGCAAAACCATACTAACAAAAAGAGCTATGATACAAGGTAACTTTGGTGCTTCTCGTATTGTTAAGGTTTCCATTAATACAGTGCAATGTAATACTGTTTGGTAGCTCGTCTAAAGGGGGAATCATGTAAATTCTGTCAACTTTGTTATATATCCATTACTGAATTTTCACCACATTAATTATTGGTGTTTGGTACAAATTAAAAGTATCAGTTGGAGATGACTAGCTCTTCAACTTCCTTGTATTTTCAATTTTAAAATATAAACCATAGTAGAAGGATCCTCATAAAATAAATGGAAGTGTAATCTACAAAACAGAATGACGTGTGATGGACATATCAGAGATAGAATTAACCTTACGATGTCATCACCAATTTCTGGAGTCATGCTTATGCTTCTTCGTCTCATTCTACGAGCATCAGGCTTGGGTGCACCTTCGGACCTGCAGATCAGTTCAGAGCAACATATAATAGGTCATAATGCTCAGAGAAATGGAGAATATGTGTGTAGATGTTGTTGGCAAAGAATGAATAACCACAAAGCAATATGCCAATATGCAAAAGAAAGATACTGCATGATTATGAACTACTGTAATGATACATACACACATATGATGTCTATAAGCAGAATAAGGTTGGCATATTATATTGTGATAATTTTCGCAAGTCAGGCACAAACTATTAATTATTAAATGTGATCCAGATGCAACTTCTTTGTTTTATTTTTTATCAGTTCTCAAGCAAGAGATTTTGCGAATTGAAAGCTGTAAAGAAGCAGCAGCAGGATAAAATAAAATTTTCCATATCGATATCCTGAGTCTAATGCTAATACTAAGCTAACAGATTAAGATGACTAAGGCTTCCATAGAAGAAAAACAATATAGGTACCTTGATGTTGATACATCGTCAGCATAATCCCTGAAACTTTTGTTATCCCCGCTAAGCATAGATTGACGGCGTGTTCTAAGCGATGGATGCTCTGGACTGGAAAATTTAAAATGTCATACATGTGCTAGAAAAAGTTCGCCTTCAAGGCGCTTCTAGTACTGCAACTTATCAAAAATTCATAATGAGCATCTTAAGAATTTCACAGAATAACCATATAAGAGTTTTCACAACGGAGAAATAAGTAGAAGCACAACAGTTCTAGCTATGTCCCACATAAATTGTTGTAATATTATTATCAACGGAAAGGAGTCATTTTGTTCTAAGACAACAAAACCTAGGGTGAAAGTGAAGGAGCTGAAGGATCATATCCACTCGTGCTGCTTCTGGTGGTAATATGGTACAAGCTTTAGCAAGCCAGCTATAGCAAAGCATTTTTTAACTACATTGCAACCAGGACCTGATCATAATAATATCTTCAAGTATACTCTATGAACCCCCAAAATAGTTTAGAATTGATTACTCTAGGTCATGTGATAATACCAATTATAGAATGAAAACTACTGTTTGTACGAGAGCACATGATTTTTCCTGACCATGAAGCTTACAACTAAGTATATGAACTACACACTTTCTCCATGTGTCTTGGACTCGTGTCACAATGTTCTGAAGGGCATGCCAAGTTAGGATGGGGTTTTAAAGAATTTGTTTACAATGATTTGAAAAGGGCTCTGATAACAAACTCCTAATGTATTGTTTTCTTTTTAATAATGTTCTGATAATATACTACACTTTTTTCTTCATGTTGTAAATTAAAAATATAATACCAGACAACTCATTCTTACATATCTTACTCCAAGAAAAGGCCAAAGATCCAATGATGGTACCATTTTATCTCATTAATCGAACACCCCATCCCCAATTGCATTCAGGTTTTCCATCTTGATCGTTTCAATTTCATAGAACATGTTTTTTCAGGAAATGTTATATCATCCTCTGCCTGCCCATCATTTTAAATTAATACACACATTGGAACATGCCAACTTAAGTTACTTGCAAAATCGATACAGACATCTTCGATCTGCTTCGTACTTTTCTCCCAACTCCTCTCACGTCTATACTTTTCATTTTAATCATTAAATCTCAATAGAAATTGAGCACCAAGAATTCAATTCAAACAGGCTATCTTCTAAAAATGTATCTAATCGTAGTCCATGTGCCCCGTAGACAGCATTAACCCTCATACGTAGAAAAATTATAGCAAACCCAGTCTGATAGCATCATAGCAAAAGCAGAATGTGGGTAGATTTTTCAAGTTAAAATCCAATGGAATTCGTAAATGGATGAACTACACAAAAAGGTCTGATTAGCATAAGTTTATTCAAAGAGGATTTCAGGTCATTAAGAGAACCTTGAGCTCGCAGTTCTTTGCTCGGCAATGGCCTTTCTCCTGCTCCTCCGCCAAAATGTAGCAGCAATATTTGGGTCACTGTGTGAAAAACTGAAAAGCAAGATGGTCGGTTAAAGGCATCAACAAGCTGAAGCATGAAAAGTCATCTAATTTGATACAAACAGTTCAATCCTTTGAAAACCAGTGCGACTGGGAATGTTAGAAATGCATTTTTCATAGAACTAATTTTCTTGAATATTGAAAGAAAAATTACGCATTTGAGTAAAGAATCTTCAGGGGATGAGATCGTAGTACCTCATATTTCTGTCTATGGAATTTGTCCTTAACATCATATTCCGTAACGATGGCCCTGCTGCATTTGATGAAGCTTCCAGTCTACGTTGATACAGCAGACTATCTTCTTTCTCCGCACTAGAGAGATTAAAATACGGGATTAAAAGAACTGCATGAATTCTTTTCACAGAAGATAAATCCCCCATACAAAACTATATTTGTTTATAAGGCTTCACTATTTAGTACTGCTCCTAAGGCTATTCAAATATGACATTGTTGGCCAAAATCATTGACATAGTGTCGAACAAGACTGAGGATTGGATTTTGGGTTTGAAATTAATAATCAAAAGAATTTTCTGGTGCGAGGTGTAGGGAGATAAGCATGTGTAGAACATGTGAAATCATGTACATAAAATATATAGGAAGTAAACTAATTATAAATGTTAAATCATGTCTAGTACAATCCAAATCCCAAAACAAACAACGGGACAGACTAACCTTTCGGGATCAACTCTGTCAGATACACCATAAAGTGGGCTGTTTGGTTCCATTGGTGAATCACAAGAATCATTTTCTGCAGAATCACTCTCTCCAGCAGCAGATATGTGAGTCATAAAGATAGCCTTTGTTGACTGGGGTATCAGTTGGCCGGGAAACCGCATTAAATCGACCAGTAATTCAACAGAGTTTAACACAACTAACACAGACATGTGCTTGTACGAATCTACACACTCGGTAGCTCCTTCAGTAGGTAAACCCTAATAAGAAAAAGAACATGTGTAAAGGATAGAGGTACATAGATTTTGATGTTCAAGAATGACTGTATATTTTTTACATTAGTATTTATTAAAAAGAAAAGTGTGTATGTATGTCTGTGCTTGTCTATATATATAAATAAAAAAGAAGGAAAGTACACAGATAAACCAATAATGCAAGTAAAAGATCCCAGGTTAAAACAACGCCTACCACCACAAGCCTACTTTCAAGTCCTACAGCATCAGCAAGAACTTTGAATAGTATGGCTCGAGGTCTGCATGTACCATGCTTTATCTGCCCGAGCAGTTGCACGCCTTGATTTTCAGATAAATGTGAAGACTCCTCTAGGAAAGCCTTCTTGGGACTTTGTTCTGAGTTTGGCCGTTTGTAAAAGTCAGAGACCTATTCAAGGAAGAAGTCAGGCATTCAAAACTAGATTGTACTGAAACACATAAAAAAAATGTAGTACACGATATACATCATGCAAGATAATTAATTCCATTAGAAGACGTCAGTCAAAAGATGATGCAAAAAATTGAAAACTAGTGCTGCAGGGAAAAGGAACCGAGAGAGACATTTGCACTTCAAATTTTTAAAAATTAAAAATAAATTATGTCCGTCTGGCAATATACCTAAATTATAACTGAAACCGAGGAGGGTGGTGGTTGTTATACAGGGAATTATGTCAAATTTGAATTGAAAGAGAAGTAAATTATTCTAGGGAGACCAAGAAATACTCACTAGTCCAGCAATCTTCTTTATCATGGCTGCAGGGTTCGAGTTCAAACCCTTAACCAGAGCCACAATCAACTGCTTTAGCATAGAAAGTTTCTTATCTTTCATCAAATCGACGAGAATAACATCAGCTCTCAAACCCTGAAGCTCCAAATCATGAATCTCCTCCAGAGTAGGTATATCTTCATAAAGTTCCATGAGCTTTTTGTCCTGACATTGAGAGCATTGGATTGAAATTGCCTCTTAGCTCACTAAATCAAATCAAGAATGCAGTATGTGCGGATTGATGGTTGGGCAGTAAAACTCAAAAGTAATGAAGCATCTGGAGACTGGTTCTAAGGTATGAACTATGAAATTAAGGAGAACAATCCTTCCCAGGCTTCAGATACAAAAATTGATAAGAAATAATGCTCTGCCAGAATAACGTGCAACTTCCCTAAAATATAAAAGTCTAGTGATGACAAATAATCCCTAATCAATATACTCCAATGATGGAAGAGGGGTCGTGAGGTGAATTATAAAAATGTTAATTTTTTCCAACGCAAAGAGTAAAGCGAAGAAAATGTGATGAGGGAGCTATTCATTCAACTAAATTGTTGATATAATTTCCTATAAGCTGTTGAATGCAAAACCATTCACTTGTTACTACCTATTTCCATGGAATTCCAATCAGTTTCAAAATGCTGGTTTTCAAAATTTTGAAATAGCTAGTAAAGGAAAACACAGAAAACAAATACAAGCTTGTAAAATCATAGAGCCTTCTAGTTATTAATGTGATTTGATCATGCAGAAAGCAAAAGAACTTTTATCAGGATGTAAACATCATGAGTACATACACTAACCAGTTTTCATATATCAAGCGTGCTATCTAAATGTATGATGTAAACAGGGAAAATTGTTAGACATGGTGAAACAACCGATAGTCATACTTAGTAATGCTTCTAATTAAGTCATGAAACATAAACCCACACAAATACAATAGAATAGTATGCCATGAAAGTTATGAGTTCTGTTTTCAAGCTCACCGCAACAATAGAGTAGAATCCATTTGGAATTGGTTCAGAAAGCATTCCTGTCCGCCATAGGATCTGTGATGCTTTATTACTAGACCAACTACCAGATTTCTCATTGACATTGTACTCTTTTCTCCTCGAGTTCTCATCCTTCGATTCCAAGGACACAGATCCTAGCTTGTCAACTAAATCCTGTGGTGACCATGCAGCACCAGAAGATCGCTGGTCTGAATGCCCAGAATGATCCCGTGTATCCTCCATATCAAATTATCAAAATGCAATAACATCTAACAATCATTTATATCTCAATAAAGCACTCACTAGTTTCACACACTGAAACTCATTGATGGGTGGCTCTCTTTGCAGCTCAAGTAAGCCCGAAGGGCAAATGACCTGAAAAAAATGAATCAAGTTAACTTCTCAGGCAGTCAGGCTAAATGTTTCCTCCAAATAAACAGGATGAAAATTGAGATCAAGATTAGATTCTTGCAAGACAATGCAGGGCCATGGGAGAGACACGGACTTGATTAACATAAGTAGTAGATTGATGAGTATATATAAATAAATAATAGATTGGTGCTACCGACTTCGGCTAGAGTTGGTCCTTATACACAATTGAGTTTGGGTGTTGTAGTGTCGTTGAACCATAAATGAAGGAGATAGAACTAAACAGCATTGAGTAGCACATCACTAAAGGTCTTACAATTGCCAGAAGAAATGAGGTTGCATCTGATAGTTACATGACCCAAGTAAAAGAAGTGAATCTTCCACAATGCAGTCTTCAATTTGGCCAGTTTTTAAGTCTAAATTTATCAGAAGGCTCTGCTTAAGTAAGTTGACAATTAGTTTATAGAGCTAAATTGCCCAACCATTGCATTACAAGGTCTATTGACTTAACGCTCACCACGAATAATACTTGATGAAAGCAATATTATTGACATAACATATTCTGATAGATCTGCTATTATGGCAACTAATCAGGCTGTTATAAAGCAACACACATCCAGAAGTAAATTCGGATTTTTAATCAAAGGGGGCTAAAATCAGAGACTAAACTATTGTACAAGGCAACAAGTCTGGGTGCTCTCATACAAGGCATGATTAAGAGTCTAGTATTGTTCATGGCTGAATTTAAGTCTCATCAATAAACCTAAAGCAATCAAGGAGAAAAGAAACCTGTCATAGTAATTTTAATTAGTATCAGGGTGAAAAGATAGTTGTTTCATCATTTCATGGGTTTCAGTTCTTTTTATTCTTTTAGTGTCCTGTTGTCTATGCTTCAAGTCTCAAAATTCAATAACCAGTTTCCTTTAGACTTAAAAAATCTAATGCTTCCACAGGTCAACGATACTTACAGAAGAGATTACAAGCATCCCAATCAAATCTTCATACCATTGCCAAAGTATGGCATTCTTATACATGGTATAACATAGAAGCAGAGTAACCTCTACCCGCTTTAGATGGACAAGAGATATCAAGCCATGCTGTCATGCATTGCCATGAGATGAAATTGATGAAGCCTCCTATAGATAGAGTATACAAGTTGAGGGGACTAGAAAACATTATGCACCCATTCGAGTGAAACAACAACTTTACTGCCAATATTATCATTTCATCTTTACTGCCACTAAATAGGAGAGTGGGGTGGACAAACAGATGACAAGATTAGACATAGAAACCTCACAAATGTTCCATGATTTACATTTTTAAAATTATATATTATGTACATATATTTTTCATTAAAAATAATGTGACTCTTAAATAATTTACTCTTTTTAGGAAGAAAGGAATAATAACTGAAGGAAAACAAACAGAAAAAATCCCGAGTGTCTCATATTTGATATTTTAGGCTGCTGAGCATACTCAGGTAAGGAGTGGTAAATTACAACAAGTTTTGAAACAAATCAGAAATACTGTTCTTCTCCCACCTATAATCAGAGAAATAAATAACATATTCTCTGATTTCATACTGTTAGTGGATAAAGCAGGTTAATTACAAGAACCAAAAAGCCTTTGTGTGTGTGTGCGCGTGTGTCTTGGGNGGGGGGGGGGGTGTTCGTAATTTGCAAATGACTTCGATACACAAGGATCTAAAAATTTGTAGACATTCATCAAGAAATTAGAAAGCACCATATGTGTCTAATTTCCAAACACTGACGACAACCAAAAACATCACTGCACAAATGCCTAAAGTTATGTAACATCACACCCAATCACAGGTACCACTCATTCTAGAAACAGAGTTTAACGTAGCATGCCATGCCAGATCTCACAAAAGGTCTGATTCACCTACTGCAAACCCAACAGACTAGCTTCTCTACACTTCAGTCGATCGGAAGTAAAATTTCAACAGCAAAATAACTGTGTCCTATAAGCTGCATTTTAATTAGCCCAAAAACCAGAAAAAAAATCCGGACGCGCACTAGAGGCTAGAGCTACCCTCGTGATAACTAAAGGTGATCACTGCGTTGGTATAGTTTCATGTGGCCTTAACTGCAATAACAACACTACCGAGCAATATAACCCAGCTAGAGCACAACTCGGGCCAAATACTCACTCATACTATTATAACCGGCATCAACAAATACCATCATAACAATTCAAATCACAGCCTAACAATCAAATTAAACTGGTTAACTTCCCCCAAATCCTTAACAGCACAGAAACAAAAATCCTCGGAACCAGTTCACAGATCTTCGATCACTAAAAACACCAGCACACAAACAAAACTCAACAATCTATCAAATTCTCTTCCTACGCCCGCATCCGGCAAGTACAGACACTCGAATCAGTTCACATTAGATCAGCACAAATCGAATAGCAACAGCGGTTGATAAATATTGACAGAAAATCGATACAACAAGTGAAGATGCGAAAACTCATAGATGATGATCGAAGAATTGTTTACCTATCTTATGCGGAGGAGAGGAAGGCACATTTGAATCGAGCAGCAGGTGTGCGGAGAAGAAGAAGAACAAGTTTCATAGCCTGAATCGGGAAGAATGAGAATCGAAATGAAACGAGTGGGTATTTTTATGGGTATAGGCTATTACTGAGATTTTGCTAAAGAAAATTGAAATACAGCAGCGGAAAAGAGATGTAAACGAGGCGTGTAACAGTAATAAATACTACAGTAGTTGCAGACAGACGCGGTTAGTAGGAGCAGTGATTTTTATGATGTACCGTGAAATGCGTGGCATGGGAATTCATTTAATGCTCGTAATTAAAGTTCCTTTCTTTTGAGGTTTTATCTTGTGTTCTTCCGTGATCATAAATCGAAATAAAATAAAGTGGTTTGACTATAATGAATATAGGCAATGAATGGTAAATGGATAAAGTTAACTAATATAAATAGATGATGATTCATAATTTATTTCATATTAGGTGAAACCGTAATGCATTTACATATTGTTGTACGTATTAGACGTTTTTATACCTCATCGAGGTTCAATGGATTAGAAGAATTGAATTTCTATGGTAGTCGGTCTCCTTCTAATTAAGATACTTACTTTCCAAATATATGTACATTACATCTAAAGTTTAATCGAAGGACACATAAAGAGAAATGCAATTTTATATCTGTGGATCTTTTAAAATAGACAATAAACACTTGAATCCTTAATATTTTAAAATTTATAATGAATGACAAAATTTTATCTGATCTTTAACTTTTACTAGTAATAACCCGTGGCGTTGCCACGATGAGTCATTAAGTTGGGCTTAACCAAAATAAAAGCAAAGTTGTTGTCAAAATATAAGAAAAAACAGCAGTCGGTAATTTATACCGCCCTAAAAATGATTTGAAAAAACAAAACATCTACTTCGAGACCTTATGAAGAACTTCCGTGTACACTACATTGGTGGTTGTGTCGGTAGGTTTTCCCTTTTCATCGAGGACCAAAACATTAAGACCTTTTTTGCTCGTAACACGTGAGAATACAACGTACAATTGGCCATGGCTGAAGACGGGCTTTGGAAGAAAGAGGCCAACAGTCGCCAAAGACTGTCCCTGACTCTTGTTGACAGTGATCGCATAGCTAACAGAGATAGGATATTGTCTACGCTGAAACCGGATGGGAAACTTCGTCTGGTCGGATGGCGACAAAAGCATACGCGGTATGTATACCT
>JAQRGC011998775.1:0-10900 GCA_028659135.1 Plantago lanceolata
GTTCAAACCATATTCACCATGGATGAAGCACGGTGGTAAATCGGGGTAAATTGTTGCCAACACCCATGTGGAGCAAAAAGTACAAAAAACACTCTGTACTACAGCGCAGCGTATTTTGTGTGTGCAGTGTGTGTGTTTTTAGACTAAAATATCAAAATATTTCTCCAAAAAACACACAAACACGCACTGTACTATAGTACAGGGTGCTCTATGAAATTTTTGGTCCACAAGGGTACCGGCTTGAAAGTTTCCCGGTAAATCGACTGTGATAAACGGTATAGCAATGCAGCCGCTCCATTGCCCAAGCACAAACCTTTAATACACACACATTATAAATTGTTGGGCTAGACTGGGTTATTGGCCCATACTCAAGTAAAGCCCGAAATTGCTTAGTACGAACCTATGTTTTTTAAAAACCGGGTTGAGCCGGCCGTCGGACCGGGAACTGTTTGAAAAATGGATTTTTGGGGTGCAGAGAACCGCCAATAAGCCGGACCCCCTAAAGCCAACGAAACCGTTGAGCCGGAAGTTTTGCACCTTTTTAACAAAACAAAAAAACTACATTCCAATTGCCGTGATTTGAATTGATTCATTTTCTACGTTCCCCTTTTGCAAAAACCTTATGCACTAATCAACCTTCCAATTCCAATTCGATCGACCACGATAAGCTTATTTTTTCTTTTTTTTAAACGGCAAATATTACAACTACGCTTACGTTATACAACTAAACAAACCTTATAACCCCGCCGTTGGTAGGGATCGAACCATGCGCCTCTCCTCCACTACTCCAGCCTCTTACTAGTACTGCACCACCTTATGGTTCCCTATTACGGAGTATAAGCTATTATAAGCTTTTAATCTTTATTTTGCTATGTTCTTTATGTTGCAAATAATGTTTGTTTTCATTTTTATTATGTAGAATAGGACATTATTATATTACATGTACATACATTTTTATACGCTATGCCAGCTCAATCCAGCTAAAAAACGGACTGACCGGTCAGGTCCCGGTACGACCTTTTTGTGAGAAAAACGGCTCTACCTCCGATTCCAACTTTTAAAATATAGGTACGAACTCCGGAGTGACCCAATCCGGTTGCGTCGGGCCGGATTTTATTTTTGGAAAAATATTATGTTAAATTCAAATAGAAACATATGAAAAATTACATTGGTGGTGTTAGGGTACCACTTGAAAAAAGTATTAACATGCTTGATTAAATTGAACGATGTGAACAACTCACGGACCGTGAATTTTTACCCAATAGCTATTTATATAGACGGATCAGAACGGGTTGGATTAAACTATTTATGGGTCTTAGGTTGGATATTAGTATATTATTAGTTTATTACCCATAGCAATGAGTCACATAAGTAGAAAGAAACTAGCAACTCTGAAGATATATATCCAAACTATCATAATTTGTTTGTTGAGCAAAACTAGCAGGTAAATTAATGTTAATTTCACTTATCGTTATACTCAAAAGTTCAAATGCTTAAATGGTGATGCAACATTTTTTTTTGGAATCAGAAATGGTGATGCAACATTGATATGTCACAGTTTATAACGATGATATCATATTCAACAATTCTCACAAATAATGTGGAAAATTAAACCAGGGTTGTTTACAATAAGGCCTATTATAAACCACATAATCCGTTTATACGAATCCACTTATCTAATTAAACTTGCCTTGAGTCTCTGCCACCACTCTCTGGTCCATCAAAAACGACTTGGCAAGGAAATTAGTATCCATATCAGGCCTAGAGCCGAAAATCCCGCTTGGAAGCAATGACAGCCCTCCAAGATCCTGGCTGTTCCACGCCACTATAGCGACCACATTCCCCTTTCCAACGTTGTACGCATAGTGAACAAGACCGGGTGGGATCACAAACACTCCGCCTTTCTCAATTGTCTTAGTGAAGTGAGTGTATCCTGGATTACTCGTAACAAATCCAACTTGCAGTGAACCTTCTAGAACGGTAACGATTTCAGTACCCCTCGGGTGAGTATGGGGAGGGAATAGTCCCCCTGGAGCTAAATCTGCACGTGCAAGTGCAATGCCAAGAGCGTTGAGTCCTGGCATTTCGTTGATGGTCACTGGGACTATCCCGGCCTTATATATGTTGGATATGTTAGCGGGTAGGTGGAGTCCACTGAAGTAGAAATCATCGGCTTTGGCCCTCTTGTGGCCCTTGCATGGCCGTCCGCTCGCACTAACTATTAAAATAAATATAAATATTAATATAAATATAAATATTTCGTACCTAGCATCTCATAAACCCTTAAAAGTATATAAAGAAAGCAAGAAATAGAAATGTTGATGAGTTACCTGGGGCAGTAAGATCTGCAACACAGAAATCTCTATAAAGAGGCTCAAAGGCAAATGCAATGGAACTCATGGCTAAAATGCACATACACAGAATAGACTTGGCCATTTTTGAAGTTGATGGTTACTACACTAATTATAATTTGATGTGTTGAAAATGAGATGGTTAAGCAACATATTTATAGGGTAAGTTTCTTGAAAATTATGATAATATTTTTTTAAAGTACATTTGGTATATATACAATACTTTTTCCTCCTTAAGCATAATAAAAATATATATGAAAGTTTTCTTCTTGTTTTCCATCTAGTCTTCATATTTCATAGCCTTAAATCCCGTTTCACAATTAATTTAGTGATTCGTCAGTTACAATTTCATATAGTCACAATTAAAGAATGTCCGATCATAAAAACTGAAAACATTAAGGGAGTCAAACATATTGAGATCAGTTTCCAATATTAATTACTAGTATTCAAAATGATTGAATTTCTTGCTTAACTTGGGGTAAGTGGAGCTTTGCCGCTTCTAAAAAAAACTGGTGTATTCAAAATAATTGAATTTCTTGCTAACTTGGGGTTTTCAAATTAATTGATCTTTGACCCGCAAAGAATTTTTTTTTTTCAAATTGATCTTAGAGAAATGAAAATGAAAAGGATAGTTTATCTTAATTTTATTGATATAAGAGTAAATCTTAATTTTACTATACGTACTACAGTTAGATGTTTGACCCAGTTGAAGATTGACCACACGACCGTAGTGGAATGATCATGTTGAACCTCGGCCTATAGAAGTAATTGGAACGACGACTTCCAGGACTGTTTTCTCATTTAGAATGGAAGACCGGATCTATAAGTAAATTGTACACCCCATGATTTAAAATGAATCACATAACGAGTCTAATTGAATTTAGGTGTAATGAAATATTTTCCCAGTCATGGAGTGAGTAATTATAATCAGAAACTCGATTTTCTAACTTTTTTTCGGGTTGAAACCAAGATTTCAAGTGGTGAAGTTCTTGCCAAGGACCTAAGGCTTTTGCATTGTCGATCAACTCCAGATGAACTTTCAAACATTCTACTCACTGGACACTGATAGCATATGATTTGGTAGTCTCATCATTCAAATGCTGATTAAATTGCCATAGGACACGGTAAATACAGCAAAATGGGAAGAAACTAGAAACAGGTAGTGTGATACTCAGATCCAATATTTAACCAACCAACCAACCCACAGTAACATACAACAAATAGCCCTTCTGGTTATGAACTGAATTGAGTGCCAAAACTCAGAACATGGCACTCAAGATTCCTCAAGTTCAACTGCAAAGAAACCAGGAAATGAGGAAACCGGGATAAGAAACGACTGAATACAAGTTCATCAGGTCAGTTAAGTAATAGACGAAGAACGTATTAAAACTCTTACCATCACTGCAACTCCTGTTTCGGCGAATTTAGGAATAGAAATTAGCCTTACCACTTGTCCATCTGATCCTGCATTTTTAGTTCAGCCTATTATTCTTTAGAAATGTAAAAATGTGTGTGTTTTTTAAGATGAGGATGATTGTAATGCATACCCTTGATCAACTTAGTTCCGTAGTTAGATTGATTACCAACAAAGTAAACATGAGGACACGTCTCGATGAAAAATGGATCCCTATCCGTGAAAGGATAACACCCTGCAGGAGTAAATAGAGATGAGTAAGACAAAGCAACTCGATTAACATGTGAACTTGTGGATACACTAAGTAAAGAAAAATTGGGATATCCAAGGAAAAAACAAGATATGGAAATGACCTAGAGTATTTGGGGCAGTTGGTGCAATGTGCCTCCACCTCAATGTCCTTTCCATGAAATCGAGATTATCTTCTCCCTCAGCATATTTTCCCAGATCATCGATGTTTTGACCTGATGTCCCAAGAAACCTGAAGAAGGTACCAAGATATAACACTTTTCTATCCAGTTTTAAAATAGGACATGAACTTGAGTGATCTTATCTCACCTCACATTGTCTAGCTCAAAAGAGTGAGGATTGGTGCAGGATCTGAAAGTGTTGTAAGCTGATGATCCAGGGAAAAGGCATCGATGCAAAGCCTTAAGGACGCAGAGAAAGAAACAGCTTGAGGCTAACAACAATGTACCTTGTGGAAATATCAGCCGCACTCCATGTGGTTTTTTGTACTCCCTCCATATTTTTCAATTTTTTTTTTTTTTCACTTTAGCTTATGTACACAAAACAAGATGGAAATGTGTTCCTCTATGCTATACCCCTATTAAGTATATTTTGGCAAAAAAATAAGCTTTTGCTAACCACGTCGTCATTATAAATGAATTATACAAGGAAGTGCTTGGGGTGCAGATGGAATAACAGGGGTGACAACACATAAAACCACAAATATTTTAAAAACCTTCGTAAAGTACCAAAAAACAGAAAAAAAATTAATGAAGTGAGTAATGCTTAATAATAACACATAAAACACTTCTTAGGTTTCACTAATGCAAACACAACATGAATACCCACTTGTGCAGATCTTACGACAAAAATCTCAGTTTATTTTATTGCGCAAAATCCTCTCATGTGTTTGTACAAGCAGCAAATTTTATGTTTTCTTCCATACATGGAAAGTACTTCTTGCATTAACGTTCTTCATTTCAAAACAGGGCTCTCATGCAAAATCAAAAAACAAAAGTTTCTGCACACCAAACTTTGGAATGGCCATTATTATTTCCCTAATCATTTTGGAACAAAACATATACCTGTTGTGGTAAAGCGAAATTCGAAGGGTCCTTGGTTCCTGGCATTATGTCTACAGGAATTCCAGCTGCAATCTGCACATAGTTTCAGATTTCAGATAACATTCTTTGCCAAAGAATAAGCATGCTGGAAATAAGTAAGTTACTTTTACCTGATTCAAGAAAATATCGAGCTCTTTTGTTGGCTGAGATAAGCGAGACTGATCCTTTGGACCCAAGTTCTGTAATAACACAAGTTAGGTAATTTAACAACATTGTGGAAAAACACCATGGAATATCATATTGCATTAGTCTGAGGCCTTCAACTTTGTTCAGTAACATGTTTGAACCGCGTAATCGTAGAGAGGTATGCCTACAGTTGAATATTACTCTTTAAATAAAAAGAAAGGCATCAGTTGATTTCTTACCAATTTGTGCATGTATTCAGAAAGGATAATAAAGTTGCAGGTTTATCATCAAATGAGATGTGACCATGAATTAGGATCCCTAAGGAATTGCACAGGATGTCTATGGTAATGACAAGCTGTTTACCAAAAGGAGTTTATGGACTGAGATTTTCATCTTGACTTATATAGGTGTTGCGAATTTTCTGTTAAGACGTTGGGTTGCAGTGCAATTATAAACATAATTGTATCATGTACTTATGGCTATCTTGTAAATTTTCTATGTAAAGCATATTTTGAGGTGCAATGGAGGAATTATGTTTAAAAAATAACAAAACAGCCTGAAAAGTTAAAAGGTTCCGCTTCATGACTCCAAGAAAATTACACAGAATTGCACAATGCAGAAGAATAGATAATAAATATAAGATGAAATTGCAAGTGTTACATTAAGTATCAAAGACATTACCTGACCATTAAGAAGCCCACGCGGATATTCAACAGAATCTCCTGCTATGACAACTTGAACAATTTCAGCTGCAATGCCTTGTTCCTAAAACATAGGCAAATATAAGGAGCATGCGAGATTAGACAGGTCATTACTTGTCATGCATCCCATAACACATGAAAAATAGGTAACATGAAAAAAAGAAGAAATTGACAAACCTTTTCATCTCCGAGATGTCCAGTTATATGGTCGACAAAGAGCTGAAAATGCAGAGGATTAGCCTTACTGCTCCCAACACTTAATCCCGATACAAAAACAACATATTTGTCTTCACCTGTTAAGTGGGTAGAGAACCCAAGGTCATGGAGTGCAGAAAACAATGAACTTAAGTTGCAGAAGAAATCCTTTCTTGACATACCAACTTTGAAAGAAGAAAATGAAAAAAAAAGTTTTCTTCAATTTGGCAAAATATTCTCATGTATAGCCACTTATATGTCCAAATCTTTCTACACGATTGGTGTATGACCCTCTTACCTTGTAAATAGACTTTCAAATTCTTTCCAAAAAAAAAAAAAGAAGGTTGAATTATTGTAATGTATGATTTTGTCATTATCATTTTCCTCTCAACTGAATGACTAATATCATAAGCAGCCGTTGTTTAGGACAAGCGATGTTTGGAATAGTGGTCAGAATGAGCAGAAAGCAGCTATTACTAGAATTAAGGGGACGCTCTATCTGGTGAGGCAGGCCCGCTTCTAAAACATCGTCAACCTTAAAATCACCAGAACCAGATTCCTTTCCGTGCAATGCGACAACTATACCTGCAGATATACCAGAAAAACTCAGTTAGTGAGTGAAAGAACTTACATAACATACATCCAGAAGTGCAAACATTATCAAGGCGTTCTGATGAATTTCAGTGGATACAGTCGTTCTTTCTTTCTTCCTTTCTTTGTTTTATTTTGTAAATGCAACTGGAGGACCATTCATGGTTCCCCATTTTACTCCCTTGGTGACTCGAACCATCGACTTAAAGAACATATAGTCTTTTCAGTATGCAACATCATATAAATTTTGCATGGACTCTATACCACACTACTTAAATAAATGAAAGACTTGAGAAAGCCACAAGCAGCTCAGAATGCATACCAGTTACATATCTAGAGGGCAATAGGGCATCGCCGCGAAGGTTAACTCTTCCACTTTCATCTTCCAGAACCAGATAATCATTCGAGTCCACAAAGTTATGGCGGTTTACAAGTGGGGTTGATGATCTCTGCATAGTATAGGTTTTTAGAGTTTATCTGAAAAGATATGTGAGGCGGATTAACAAAAATCTCATTACCTCCTTGGAATATTCATCAAGTATAGTAGGCTTAAGCTTCATGTCCTTGTAAAGAGTCCCAACAATGATGCATTCTTTTCCTTCTTCCAGCTCCAGAATGGTACGAACTACAGTAAGGCAACAATGGATAATATCAGACCAGTACCAATAAGCTTAAAATGCCTAACATAGAAGCTGAAACCAATATTTGTAACGCCATTTCATGTTTCAGGATGTGATAAGAAAGACAAAACAACCGAGGCATAGCACAAAATGACAATCCTAATACTTTTGCCAGGATGAATTGAGAACTTGGAAGCTAAGGTTTTCATCAAATTGTACAAGAGTGCAAATTCTTCTCTTGCTCACATACGATTCTTGATAGAACTCAAAACACAGATAGAAAGACAGACACTAAGGCTCCGTTCAATACGACTGAGAGTTTCAGAAATGAATGGAACTGAACTGAATTGAAGTACAAATTTGAACTAAACAAACCTGAAGTAAACTGAACTTAACTTAACTGAATGGAACTGAAGACAACTGAAATTAAGGTGAACTGAACAGAGCCTAAATTTCAGCACTACATGTCAACATCAGAACACCAATGAAGTTAAACAAAGAAAGGAAAACATGCCAAAGAGCATTCGATTCCCATTCTAGATCTTCATTTACATTCCTTCCTTTCACATTCGTCAAGGATGGAGAACTACAAACTATTGAACCACTAGTTCAGATTCATTACATTCTATACCCGCCCCATATCTTGCGATGCTCACTTACCAGGACTATAATTATGCCTTGTTACCAAGTACTGGATTTAAGACTTAAAGCTGGTATTGCATTGTAACTAAGAATTTCGATTTACATAAAATTTTCAATTTCTCACCAAAAATAATAATAACATAAAAGAATAGCATGACCATTCATTCATGTTGAACAAAGAATGTTAACCACAGTTCACGAACTTGCTATTTCCTAAGCAGTTAAAAAATAAACACAACAGTTTATTAAAGTGGCAAAGAATTATAGTGAACTAACAGACTTATAGTAAACATTACAAGGACTATAATTGATTCTATAATTGATTCTACCTTGCATTGTAATTAAGATTTTTCGACTTAAGAAAAGTTGTGTACATGAATATCAGCAACACAGTAAGTTAAGGAAATATAGTAAATTAGCAAACTTAAGATGAAAATGAGGTAAAAATTAGAGAGATGGTAAAGTACTTGGCAATTGGGGTTTCCAAATAGGGACAAGAGTGTGAAGATGAGCTCTCATGAGAAGAAGCCTAGCAAAGTAAATCTGACTGTATTGTTGTCCTCTGTACATCTCCTTGAGTATCTGGAAGCTTTCATCCTGCAAAATAACAAGAAGAAATTGTAGGAAGCAAAAATAAATAATAGAGCAAAAGAAAATCAAGAAAAGTAGGAGTCGCCGGTAATGGGTTTTTCACCAGAGATTTGTAGAGGGCTTGTTTCCGCTGGAGGACGCCGTCGACATCCATTGGTGATGATTCTGCCATGGCGGGAAAAATTGTACTGAAGCAGCTGGGTAGAATTGAAGAACCGCCTCTCTCTGTCTGTGTCTGCGTTTTTACTTATGCAACTGACTGAGGGGGGGAAAGAGGGGTCAATTGCAAAAAGAACTAGTAGTGACTCTAGACTCTAGTGAGGCCCCTGGACCGGCTTTACTTGGACAAACCGAAAGGGTTTAGTTTGTGATTCGAAGAAAAGACATGGGTACCTTTATTAATGATCTAGTAAATCATCCGTATTTAAATGAGAATCAATATCGAGGGATAAATATCAAGTTGGAAGAAAAGAAAGTAGCGCATGTTTTCTTCGTCTGAAAAAATCAAATCTTCAGCTCAATTCAAATCTATTAAATTTAGTTTGGTTGAGTTTAACTTCGTTTAGGTAGTTTGTATTCTACGGATAAATTTAGATTGGGTTCATTTAGACGGATTAAACAAGGCCTAAGAATATATATATGAAACTTAGAAAAACTAATCTAGTATATCGATGTTTATATGAGAGTCTTGGGAGATAAAAATATATGTAGAGGTGGGATTTGGCCGGATGACATATGGGATAGGTAAGATGACTTGTCTAGTAGTTGGAGTGGCTCTACTAAGGAGAGACATTAATGTTGACCTGTGTAGGTCACCTGAGCTCTAATTGTAGATGGTAGATGGTGAAGACTAACTACGCGGTGGGGGAATCTTCCATTATATGGCCGAAAGCGTTCTTGATCAATGCCCCCTTGAAGACCAGTTGCAAGAGTCTTATTGAGGACATGCTACTTTACAACGTGTAATGAAATGTAGATCAACCATAAATAATATGTGAAAATAAAATGTTCTCCCGTATGAAATTGGGGAAAATAAGTATGAAGATCATGAATTTGGGAGTAAGATTAAGTATGAAGTTCGAAAAAAGTATTTAAAAAGGACACAAAATTGGTCCCGGCGGGGCTCGAACCCGCGACCTTCGGCTTTCTCAAATCCATAAGACCAACGCTCTAACCAACTGAGCTACGGGACCAAGAGTGGCTTATATTGTTACTTAAGTCGGTTTTATTCAAGAAATTAAGACTAAATGTTGGCCTGCATGGGCCACCAAGTTCTACTTGTAGATGGTAGATGTTGAAGACTAACTATGTCCCGAGGAGACCATCCATTATATGCTGGAAATCATTCTTGATCAATGCTTCGTTGAACCGTAGTGGCAGGAACCTTATTGAGGTCATGCTACTTTACAAATTACAATGTATGATAAAGTATGAAATCGGGAGAAACCAAGTAAGAAGAACATTAATTTGGGAGTAAGATAGTAAGTAAGAATACTTTGAAGTTAGGAAAAACATTTTAAAAAGATAAAAATGAGTTCTAACTGTAGAGGGTAGATGTTGAAGATTGACCACGCCTCGAGGGAATCTTCCATCATATGTTAGAATCATTCTTGAACAATGCCTCGTTGAAGCCTAGTGGTAAGAGCCTTACTGAGGCTACTTCACAACGTATAGAAAGGAATAAATCGGAAAAAAAAAATAAGTAAGAAGATCATGAATTAGAAAGTAAGAATATAATGCAGGATAGTAATTTAGAATAAGTTTGATGTTCGGAAAAATATTTAAAAAGGATTAAAAAAATGCCATGTTGAAGCCTAGTGGTAGGAGTCTTGTTGAGGCCTAGTAAAGAATGAAATTGGAAAGAAGAAAAACAAGTAAGAAGATCATGAATGTGGAAGTAAGAATGCATGATAATAAGTGAGAATAAGTTTGAATTTCGGAAAAACATTTAAAAAGGATAAAAAAAATTGCCCGTTGAAGCCTAGTGGCAGGAGTCTTATTGAGGCCATGCTACTTTACAACATATAGTAAAGGATGAAATCGAAAAAAAAAAAATAAGTAAGAAGATCATGAATTTGGAAGAAAGAATGCAGGATAGTAAGTTAGATTAAGTTTGAAATTAAATAATGAATTAGGAAGTAAGAATGCAGGATAGTAAGTTAGAGCACTAGTTGCAGGATTTGTAATTTTTATTCCCTAAAAGTTCTCCTAATTGTATTCCCTAAATATTAAAACTTTTTTATAATATAGACCATGAACTCAGGATTTGTAAAAGCATCCCTAAAACATATAAAAAATAAAGGAAAGAGAAAATATA
>JAQRGC011999415.1:0-10783 GCA_028659135.1 Plantago lanceolata
ATATTTTAACATTATAGTTTAAAAATAATTTACAGTCCTTTAAAAATGTTAGCTACATAAAGAAAAAATGAAAATATATCAACCGAATTTGCGTAGAGAGATTTCATTATAAGGCTCTTGTTGTTGTATATCAAACATTATAAAGTTTAATATACATTTAAAACAAATAAATTAGTCATAAATTAAAATGGATAAAAATAATTTTTATCAAGTAAATGAAAGAAAAAAAAGAAAACAAAGAATTGTACTAGTAGTACACGATCAGCCAGAAAAAGAACAAAAAAATGACTAAAAAAATAAAAAATGGGACCACTCTGTTGTACCGCATGCGGTAGCAAAGAGGGAACCCGATTAATCTTGGTCTACTAGTCGTCGGTTTGTGACTTGTGAGTGGAGGATGCCACGGTTCCGTGCGGTCCCCACTACTGAAGGGACGGGTGGGATCGATTTAAGTGTTCTTAATTATTCGATTCACACTTGCTTGACTCGCACTCCTTATGGAGGTTTTTTTGAGGCTTTTATGAGGCTTAAAACCCCAAAAAATCCTTAAAATACCTTTAATTGGGGCTTTTTTTGGGCTACTATTTAGTAGCCCATGTGAATGGGCTGCTATTTAGCAGCCCCCAATTAAGCCCCATTAATATTGAAAAAAGAAATTGTACCACTCATTGACTAACATGTGGCAAAAGACACCCACATAGTAGCACAAACCATTGGAGTATTCAATTTTGGAGGGGTTTTTTTTAGGCTTTTATGTTTAAAAGCCCCAAATAAGCCCCAAACCATAAGAAATGCTCTAATACAACTCTCTTGTGAGTGTGACTTGTATTCTAATTGAACATTTTTTGGCGAAATTTTCAAAAATTATAATGTTCACATATATTGTATGTTTTACGGTAATATGAGTATTTTTTAAGAAGTAAATGACTTCATCATGTTACATTTCACTAAATTTTAAGACATGTTGTGAGTATTATTTGTAGTAACTTTTTATCTAGTGAATATTGATTTTGGATACACAAGATTTAAATATCGAACCGATATAATCATAATAACGAATCGTATAAATACCGAGACGTTCGAAAGCTAGAGATACGACGGTCTGTAATAGGCTCTAAGGTAAAATTTCCCCTTGTTAAGACTTAAAAGATAAAATCTGAGACGGCAAGCAACGCACTCAACTCATTATACGATTAGAAGAATAAGATTAATTAAGCGACCAATTAATTGGTTTAAAAAAACAAATACACAAAACACAAGTGATGTTGGACTTTTACGTAATATTGAAGCAAAAGTTATTACGTAAACAGAATTTAGCTTAGAACATAATCAATATCTGTATTATCTTTAATTCTTGTTCACTTTTGCAACTTATTTGAATGAAATTTTAGAACTTTTGAAGTTCCTTTTTTCTAATGAACATTGAATCTAAAAATGATTTAAATTAATATTTTATCCTTACAAACATTTCATTTTATATTCATTCGAACGGTCTCCGTAAAATAGCAAAACGTTTCTTAATCGAAACATACATTGAGATCGAGATTTTATAATTAATGTGCGTACCTTAGGGAGCGCTTCAATAATGGTATCAAGGATATGTCGAGACTTTTGATCATAATACTCATCAACCGTGTGAATGCATCCCGGATCATTATGCGAATGTGGCACCACGAACACCTTCAGCTTCTCCTCGTCCCACTCGTGCCCCTCATACTCCACGCGCCACACTTGCTTCCACGGTCCACCATCCTCGTCTAGAAATTGTATCCTCTCATACAACTCTTTCATCGTGATATCGACGACAACTTCCATGCTTGTCTTGTTTCCATGTCGAAACTGGTCGTGGATCGTACCTTTGCTCCAGCCGAGGGATTCCGGCACCACAACGAAGCGGGAAAGGAAGACTAGGATCAACAATGTGACAAAAATGACGTTGCGAATGCGCCGTGTTTTCCACGTCTGTTTAGTGGTGCAGATAATGGGATCAACACCGCTAATGTGGCCGGAGGAGAAAGGCATTGCCGTGGGCCGTGGAACGGAGGTTTAGACGGGAAGGACTAGCTAAGGGGGGAGTACAGAAATGGAATGATCATGCATTGGAACGTTGGTTAATGGTTTGTAGTGGTGATTAAATATTCTGAAAGGTAAATTGCAGTTTGAAACATTGCTTTAAAAATTGTTGCATTTTGGTACATATGTTTATATTTCAACCAATCTTGTTATCAAGTGATGTGTAATTAAGTGACTGGCCTTACACATGTACAAATTTGAATTTGAATTATGAAATGTAATTAGTCATTAATTTTGGGTCTAATTTGATACTGTAGTAGAATAAGCAATCTAAAGCGGATTATTTTTGTGGACCGAATCTGGTATATGTAGTTAATTCATTACGATAAGGTTTATACTGTTGGTCATGGTTTACGAATTACGTAATAGTAAGACACCTTGTACGTAGGAGCCTAGGAGATGTACAAACTTTTTCTAAAACCAACTGAATCCAAGGCCCATGCAGCAAAATGTTCAGACATTTAAAGGTCAACTGCCAAAATGAGGTCTAAATTAACAAGTTATCAACTCCCCTAAATGAAAGGATGTTTATGGTGCGACGTGTAGATTTTCCAATAATGGTCAACTTATATTCATCACCAAGTGGCCAATTATATTGTGGTGGACAACACATCTGTATACATGCATGACTAATCCACACGAAATACAGAATATATGTCTTGTTTTTAGCTACTCTTATAGGTTCAGATGTGAAGAAATAACATGGGAGGCTCTTCTTTTTTAGGAAGTGGAAAGGGAAGTTTGTAAGGGCAAGTGCTACGTTCCTAGGCAGTGTGGATCATAATTCAAACTGACTCTATAGTTCTCTTCTCTTCTTTTGACACAAAGGATGCATCTATAATCCAACAGAAGGCAATCATTGAGGAAGTGAGTCACCTCTTGATCCAGTTTGAAGTAGTTCAACTGCAATTTGTATATAGAGAAGCCAATGGAGCCGATGGTGCACTTGCCAGGTCTGATAGTGCCCGTACTTTTAGAAGATCACATCCTAGCGACTCTTTACATTTTGTGTGGGATGAATGCCCACAATGGCTTAAGGCTTTCCTTTAATTTCTACACTTTATTTTAAAAACTCTATTTTAAATTTCGTATTGTACGTTTATTCCGTACTTTGGTTGGAACATTTGGCATGTATTCTATTTAGTTAATGAAAACTACCCATTAAAAAAAACGTGGGAGGCACCCTAAAATATCGTGCATCTTTATTGAATGGATCTAAACTTACATAGTTTGCTTTGGCACTTTACATGTGCGGGAAAATTGACGTAAAACATTTCACTTGATTTTAATCATTACAAGTCTTTAAAACTAATTTTCGAGAGCTCAGATAAGCACGATAGTGTGTTCAACGGATTTGAAACATAGTTTCATGTGGGAGGGACAAAAATCTCACGCTAGTTTTCGAAATCTGATGGTGGTTGGACGCCGAAAGTAATGTAACTTACAAATTATTTTTTAAATACTCATTGTATTTATTAAATACATATTGTAAATTACATATTTATGTCATTTGTTAAAATTTTAATAGTGTGCTATATACAAGAGGTACTAAATTTAGTCGATTCCTAATATTGTAAATCTAATTTTAAGATAATTTTTTTCTATAAAAAAATGGCACGTACTAAAATGTTAAAGGAGTGTTTAACTCTAATTTAAACGAAATTCAAAAAAGTCCTTTAAAAATTGATTTAAGAAGAACCTCTAAAATTCGAATGAGTATTTCTAACGACTAAAACAAAGCTAAATATTAATTTAAAGGGACGAAACTCCAAAAACTTCTCTTAAATCAGAGTCAAACCGTACATAATAAACCCATTTTTATATACCTCTCCACAGTCCACACACATCGTAAATCATCTGATTTGAGCAAATACACTTTTCACTTCCGACAAGGTTCCTCGCGTACGGCGTCGTTTCCCTTTCCCTTCGTCTCCGGTTCTCTTATCTCCGGTAATTCCTGCTTCACAGCTCTACTATTTCGCTTCCAACATTTCGCAGAATTTGTTTACACTTTTGTATTTTGCATCAAGCCTTTTCAGATCTGGAATTAGGCCTAGATCCATGCCGATTTCATTGCCTATGTTGATGTAGACTTATTTTTTTCTGGCAATTTTGTGCATGTAATTGATTCGATGTGTAATTGAAGGATCATCTCTGTATTTTGTGTATCGATTTTGAGAGTTACAGAACTTAAGAAATCAACATGTGATGTGATTTTTGAGGAACTGGTGGATGAATTGTGTGCCTTAGCTGTATTGTTCCTGTAGAAAATTGAACGGATCTCATCTGGATAAGCTTTCTGTCACTTTTGCTTGATATAGTTTCGTTTGGAGCAAATCAAATTGTGTTGATAACTATCTAGTGCTTGTATGTTTTACTAAGTTTGTTACATCTGCACTAGTGGATGCAAGGTTAGTTTTGATTAGCTGCATAATCCGATGTCTCTCCGATCTCAAAGTGAATGTAGTGTTTATGCACGAGGCTTGCTGCCTGTTTACTTTTGTTGCTTTTGTAGGATTTCATTCATGAGTAAAGTGTTACAGGTCTCTGTAGGTTCATTTGTCTTTTGATCAATTGTCATAGGTTTTCACAACACAAGAGTAATCTCAGTTTATATAACGTAGATTGAATTGAACTATGTGATCTCAGTTTACGGCTTTTATATTAGAGACCTTATGTAATTGAAGCCCATTACCTACTCTGTACGAGACTACGAGTTATATTGTTATTTCATGACTTAAAATGTCACTAGTTTTGATTCATATATCCCGTTGGGAGGATATCGAATTGTTTTGATCAATATCTAGCACTTATGCTTTTCTTAGCTTGTTCCGCACCACAAAATAAAATTCATTTAAGGCCAAAAGTACGTACAACAGTGAGAGGGGCAGACCCCAATGTCATATAAAGTCGGAAAATCAGAAGATATACTTATTACCTATACATGTATGTGAGGATTAGCTCTTTTGGTGAATCAAGGATAGGCATATGCAGTTTTATTACTATAAAGGTTACTGTCGAGTGTCAACTTACTATGCAAGGATAAGTTCTTTTGCGAATCAATAATAGTCATCTACGTTTTGATCAATATAAAGTTAACTTTCAGTTACAATAATTCCACTAATGATTTTTATAATATCCGTGCCTGTTTGCTATGTGTGGACAAGTTCTTTCGTAAATAAAGGAGGAGATTGCAGCATTGGATGCAAGTTTAGTTTTGATTAGCGAAGGCTCCTTGTGTAATTCACTTTCAAGTGTATCTATTGCTTAGGCAAAAGGCTTATCACTAAATATTTACTAAATGAGTAGAATTGGTTGTTTGGCAAGTTAATATGAATGCTGGTGATTCGAGGATTTCATTCATGAATAAAGAAGAATGGTGGCTGTATATGTTCATCTGTCTTTCGATTAATCATCTTAGGTAAGTTTCATTTTGATCAATCAACACCGCTCAAGTAAATACAATATCTAATCAAGTGAATTGTCATGATCCGTGGCCACCACGTTATTATTTGAGAACTTAAGCAATTAATGTCCATTACCTACTGTGTAGCGAATAGTTCTGTTGTTTCTTAACATAAAATGTGAATCAGTTGAGAATTTAGTATAAGAGGTGTTACAGTTATCTGCATTTCATTTTATCTTTATTGGAGGGAAATACACCACAAATGCTTCTCAAGTTAGACAACTTTCCAACTGAACTGAATTGCTTGGTTCCCGGTTTAGTGCTTATCTATCTGAAGTTTGTTACCTATTTGTGCTCCAAGTTTGGTTTTTGATAAGTTATAATATGTATAACATTATTTGTTCCATATACAAACTTTAGCTGATTCTATTTTCATCTGCAGAGAACACGGCATATTTGAGAAATTTTAAGATTACCAGATGCCTGCGCAGAAGATAGAAACAGGTCACAATGATGTTGTCCATGATGTGGCCATGGACTATTATGGAAAACGCCTAGCAACCGCTTCATCGGACACCACTATAAAGATAGTTGGTGTGGGCAACAACTCGACTTCCCAACATCTGGCTACTTTGACTGGTCATCAAGGTCCTGTCTGGCAGGTAGTGTTACACACCTAGGTATATGTCTGGTACAGTTATTTTTGGTTGGAGAAGAGATATTTATCAACAAGTAATGTCTGATTACCAGGAAAGTTTAACCACTTGGTGTTTTTTAGGAAGTTTGTGTAGTTTTTGCTATACACGAAAGTGTTCCATTTTATTTTGCATGTCATAAAAAAACCAAGCAAGTCACGTAAGTTTTTTGAAAGAGATGATTGATCCTATCTTGCTTGAGAATTGATAGTGTATTTATGAATTTGGAAGAAAGGCGAAAAACTTGAGATAGATGTTTTGTTTGTTTTCTTTCCTTCTATAAGATTTGCTTTGAAAATGCAGCAAATATCAACAATCCTGATACTTAATACAAATGTTTTCCTATGTTCTATCAGGTAGCTTGGGCACACCCGAAGTTTGGCTCAGTGCTTGCTTCATGTTCCTACGATGGCCAAGTAATAATCTGGAAGGAAGGTGCTCAGAACGAATGGACCCAGATGCACGTTTTCTCAGACCACAAATCTTCTGTCAACTCCATCGCATGGGCCCCTCATGAGCTGGGGTTCTGCTTAGCTTGTGGTTCGTCTGATGGGCACATTTCAGTCTACACTGCTCGATCTGATGGCGGTTGGGACTCTACAAGAATAGATCAAGCACACCCAGTCGGTGTGACTTCAGTTTCATGGGCCCCATCTATGGCCCCTGGTGCTTTGGTCGGAACAGGAGGGTTAGAGCCTGTGCAGAAGCTTGCTTCAGGTGGGTGTGACAACACTGTTAAGGTATGGAAGTTGACTAATGGCAACTGGAAAATGGACTGCTTTCCAGCCCTCCAGATGCACTCAGACTGGGTCAGGGATGTAGCTTGGGCCCCAAATTTGGGACTTCCAAAATCCACCATTGCTAGTGCTTCTCAGGATGGTACGGTTGTGATATGGACTGTAGGAAAGGAAGGTGATCAGTGGGAGGGGAAGGTTTTGAAAGACTTTCAAACCCCAGTTTGGAGGGTTTCTTGGTCTTTGACAGGAAACTTGTTGGCTGTGGCCTCTGGGGATAATAGCGTTACGCTCTGGAAGGAAGCAGTGGACGGGGAGTGGCAAGAAGTCAGCACAGTTGATCAATGAACTCTGGTTTCCTTTTAGTGTTTGAAGGAGAAAATAGACTTATTTTGTCTGTCTAATTAGTAGTACCTATAAATTTTTTGCACATTTGATGAATGTTTTCATGACCACATATGTTTCATTGCTTTCTGTGTCATTTTCTTTGCTACTGGTACCGAATTTAAGAATGGCCAATATGATATTTTTGCATTTCTCAGTTTCTGGATTGTAGTCGTTATGCTACAAATCAATAAATGTCTACTAGTAGTTGGGCCTCTCTTTCTAGGCCGATAAACTCGTTCCTCTACTACTACCATTTGTGCCAAAGGCTTAACTTTTGTACAACATGGAAGAACCGAAGAACATTCCATTGGAATAAGAATCCTACTGGCTAGTAGCACTTGTAGATTGATTTACATGTAAATGCATTGCTAACCTAATACTTCCTCTGTTCCACTAATTACTTCCTAAGGGGTAATTTTTTTACGAACTTTGACTATAAATTACTTTTAAATTATACGAGATAAATATATAATAAGACTATACTATGAAATAATACTTCATTTACTTTTGTAATATAATTTTTAAAATTTTTTATTTCGTATAATTCAGGAGTAATTTATGGTTGAAGTTTTTTTAAAAATTACCCTTAGGAAGTTATTAATGGAACGGAGGATAGTATAATATTCCACAATCGATCACACATCCCAAAATTGTTCCGGTATAAACACGCCTGAACTTTGGAGTTTTAAGGATAGATTTTCAAAGATAAAATGTCTAGGTTTGGAGTTTAAGGATAGATTTTCAAAGAAAAAAGTGCAATTTTTTATATGAACGTACGAGTAGCATCATCAATCCTCTTGGCATTTAAACAAATAAATTCGCTTCCGCGTTAAAATTATAACTCTAGATTTAATAGTTACCGATTACGATAGTAATAAGACCAGAAACGTTCCTGACACTCCATAACGTGGCAATTTAGTGATACTTCTGAAATGTCGAATGAAAAAAATCTAAGACGCACATGCACGGGGACGAAGACGCATATGAGGATATACATGTACGTGGATACATCAAAATTGAAAAATATAGGATATGGGGATGTCTAAATACATTTAATTTATATATCTTTATTATTCAATATATTTTTTCAATATATATCTCAATACCATTACGTGGATACATTAATGTAGGATTCCATGTGCAAAAAGATGGCCCGAGTAAAGGAGGAAGGAGTGGGTACAACCGTACAACCACATAGACGAGCACGAGTATGCTCAAAATTTCCACAAAATTTCTCTTGTTGGCATGGCCCGCAAGAAGTTCCTGGAGAAACTTTCTCTTGTTGGCTTGGCCCGCAAGAAGTTGAAATCTTATTAATTACTGGAGTAAGTATTATAAGAAGCTGATTTTCCTAATACATTAGGAAAGTCAGGTTTTTTAAAGCAGACGGTTTATTTAAAAATCAATTCTAACAATAGAATTAGTTATAAAAAGCTGACTTTCCTAATGTATTAGGAAAGTCGGTATTTTCTAAAACTTTAGCAAATTACTGTAGTTAGGAATCAATTAAAGTCTTAATTTTTTTAATATAATATGGAACTAGGATTCGAATCCTATTTGGTTTCATATTAATTTACTCCTATATAAGGAGCATAGGTCAGTAGTTTATATTCATCTTAATTTTCAGTACTTCTTCTTCTATCAGGCAGTATTTGAGTTGTCATTCTTAAATCTTTATAAAACAGTGCACGCGAATTAAGAACCCTTGGTTGAACTACTGCGGAATTTTCAGAATGGATGATTTAGACAAGAAGAAACGGCAGAAACATGATGACCGCAAAGGAGGAGGATGGATGAATCTTTTTCGAGACATGCTGGGACTTTTTCAGGAAAAACTTAACATATCACACGATGACAACAACGAACGAGGAGGATTGATGGATCTTAATCCAGACAGCAAACGAGAATGGATGGATCTTCATCCAGACATTGTGAGATTATTTCTGGAAAAACTGAGCATACGCGATCAGATTCGGTGCCTTTCTGTTTGCAAGAATTGGCATCTTACTACTACTTTCGTCAAGTCCTCCTCTCACTACTCCCTACTGCCCTGGTTGCTATGCTTTCAACACCCTCGTCTATCGCATAAGTTACATATTCTTGATCCACACACACACGACTTATGCTCTATTGATCGCTCGCCTAATAATCCTTCAATGTCAATACCATCTTCTTATTATCGTTGTGGTGAAGTTTTTGCTTCTAAACATGGCTGGTTGGTTGGAATCTGCACCAAATCCGACACTAGCCTTTTCTTGCACAACCCTTACAAGGATGAAGTGTCATTACTCCCTTTTCCTATAGATACGATATGCCAATTAGGAGCTACATTCTTCACTCCAAATCCCGAATCTCGGGAGGACTGCGAGCTAGTTGTTTTCTCCCTCTCTCATGGAGATCAACTCTGCATGAACAGATATCACTTGTCATCGTCATCGTCATCTACGGACAACAACTGGACAACGTTGTCCTTCGAAACCAATGTACAAATAGAATATGAATATGCATATAATTACAGCATTCACTACATGAATGGATGTATTTATTGTATAATGCCAAGAGGAAACACGGGAAAATGTACACTAGGGTGCTTCCACTTGGATTACAAATACTCGAAATTTGAACAAGTACTCGACCCACAATGGTTCCCATATTATGAATGGGAACAGTACTGGTTAACCGACATAGGTGGGAATCTCACACTTGTTGTACGCGTTAAAAGGTCCAGTGATTTTGGATTCATGGTTCTCAGTTACGATCATTGTCGATACCGTTGGGATGAAGTAAAAGATATGGATGGTATTGCATTTTTTATCAGTGACAAAAGTATTTTATCTGTTGCAGCATCGGATGATTGCGGTGGCGGCAGGGTATTTTTCGTCGATGATGATGGTGGTGTGGTTTATTGTTACTCTTTCAAGGAACAGAAGCATATAAAAGAAAACTTATACAGGGCAAAGGATGTATACAAGAGTAGATGCTTCGTTGAACCACCTATTATTAATTTCTAGTGCTTAATTCTCTGCTAAATTTTGATTTATTACCTAGCTAGCTACTTAGCTTGTTGAAGAAGATTCAGCTTAATTTCTTGTTTTGCCTTTATTTATTATTATCATGGTTTGGTTGGTATTATTCATTTGACTCTGTTAAGTTTACCTTAATTTCAGTTGTCTTCGGTTCAGTCCCATCCAGTTAAATTCAGTTCAGTTCAGGTTTGATTAGTTTAAATTTGTATTTGAATTCAGTTCAGTTAAATTCAGTTCCGATAAGTTCAGTTTAAATCAGTTCAGTTTAGAAACTCTTAATCGTATTGAATTAATTAAACAGAGCCTTACAGTCATTCTGTTTAATTACATATATATAAATCACATTAGTATAAATATAAACAATAATGTTAAATTCAAGACATAAATTACTTAACCTAGGACAATTATAAATAAATTACAATAACTCCTTAAAATTGATGAGAACTACAAAATTACCCCATA
>JAQRGC011999712.1:0-10871 GCA_028659135.1 Plantago lanceolata
GAGGAACATACATGAATGAAAGTGACTATAGACAATATACCATTTTATTGATTAATTATTCGTTAGGATTGATAATGAGAGTAATTGGAGGTCAAACGGATTAAAAAAAGGTTAAAGAAATCGAATTGGGAAAACATATATTCAACTCAATCTATTGGAATATTTAGTTGTTGGGTTGTCATACAATAATAAATAAAGTAACGGAGTGCCGTTTGAAAGTTAACGGTGGTTTGCTAAATAGAGGTACATTTCCCTCCGTTCACATCAGATATATATCCAAGTAATAAATATAGTTGGTCTCTCCGAAGTATTAAATAATAACGTTGACAACTACAACGACGATAAAAATAACAATAACATTAGCATACATCTTATTACATCGTATGTCCATTAACTTGTAGAAAAAAATTAACGTGGTACCTCAACGCACAACCCCATCATCTCCTCCATCCATAAATTAACAAGGCATGTTACTAGTAACTAGAAACTTTACATCCTCTGTCTCCGAGGAAAGTGCACAATGATCGACCCCAAGTTGTAGCAACAACAACCAAATGCAGAAAAGATCATCAATCATAGAACTCACCGATGCATGCATGCACTTAAAACAACCAACCATTCAGGAGTCAATCATAGTTACAATAGAATTAACCAATGTGCCATTCTGTTGAACTCTAGTGTTTATTATTTTTTACAATAACAACTTAGTTTCTCTCCTTCTCTTTTTACAGGTTTCATTATGGACGGTTCGAATCCTGTAGACGTCCATGTTGCACATGAATCCCTTGTGCAACCGAAGGCATCTTCCTCAGATGTCGGTACGCCATCCGATATCTCCAACCTGTCGATGGTGGTGGGCATTGTCCAGCCAGTTTTCTGACATTCCCATGTCTGACTAGAATAATGAAGAATCTCCATGTATTGCAGGTATGTGTAATTGTGTTAGCTTAATAAATTTGATAGTTCTATGAAGAAAAAAAACACTTTGCTTAATTGGTTTGGCAATCTGATTTTGACTATACATAACTTGTCATTCTTATTAAAATTATAAAACATGTAATTAATTATATTTTTTATTCCTACGTTTATATTTTTTATATTAAAATCTTGGACTGATTTCTAATGCAAATTGAGGAGTAATTTCTAATCGAAGTATTAAATAATAATGTTGACAACTACAACGACGATAAAAATAACAATAACATTAGCATACACCTTATTACATCATGAAACAACGAACCATCATCCATATATGCATGCAATATAAAAAATTAGAATATTAACACAAAACATAACTCTTCTTTTATAGAAATCACAGTTCTACAAAATGCAATGCAGGTGTCATCATAACCAAAATCGTTGTGTATAATACTACTCCACCTCGACTTGCCTCAATAGTGCATGGAATTCTCTAGAAGACAAGAGTACAAACATAAAATTAGAAATTTGAAATAAGAAATTAGTATGAATATTGAATTAAAAAATTGCACGTAATTCACACTAGTTGAACGTATGATTCTTCCCCAGTTTTCTTTTATCATGTGTTAATTGTATAATTGTTCAACATGATGTTTCGACATATATATCAAAAAAAGGTAAAACAATTATGACTAGCGTTTGGCGGACGCAACATGCTCTAAATTAAGGCCCCTTATTATTGTGAAATAGACTCATAAAAAATAATTAGTGATTTAAAGTATTGTATAATAAAATTGTTAGTATTGTAGCTAATTTGAAGTACGGGTTCACAAGATTACACACAGACACACACACGAAATTGGTGTCACACATTACATATGTGTGTGTTCTCCTTGTATACATTTTTTTAATGTCATATTGTACGTTAGTTCCTATCTTTCGTTTACACTTTACACAATTACATTTCCACGCTTGGTTTAGACCAATAGGATTTGAACCCTAAACCTTCCATTTGAAGAATGATAGAAATAAGAGAGAAGAAAGTGAAGCCAACATGATTCTAACCCTAAACCTTCTACTTAAAGCATGATAAAAAATAGATAAAATATTACGCCAATAGAATTCGAACCCAATATCTTACACTTAAATTGACACATGCAAAATCTCTGGGCTAGCAGTGCGGGGATCACTCAAGCTATTCCATGGAATAAGGAAAGATTTGGTAATATATTTAATTTAAAAGAAAACGGTTGGTGAAAGCTCGTTTGGATGGAATTCAAAAGAGTAGCAGGCGTCCGACTCTTGCCACACTCGAGAAACGGCTCACTAAAGAGTTTTAGGAAAATTAGTTTTTGTTAATACGAAAATAATGAGGGGATTAAAGAGAAAAAAAAGAAAAAGAAAATAAAAAGATTTAAAGGATTTAAAGGAAAGAAAAAGGAAAAAGAAAAACAAATTAAAAAAAAAGAAAGCATAAAGTCCGAAACAAAGTTTGGCCAGGCGCCGATGGAGACTGTCTGATGGTCCATCAGACGCCCGAATCCGCTGAGGCGGTCCCCAATTGACCAATAATTCATCCAAATCCGGACGCCGCTGAACTCGCCGGAGTAATGTTATTAGCTAAATATGTTGGAAGAATGAGGAACTGTAGTGAGTTTGGAGTGAGCTGAAATCTGCTCGATCGCCTCGTGTATCCTCAGGTACTTTGCTCTTTTTAATTTGATTGTGTGTCCGTGTGTGAAATTCACTTTTACTGTATGTATTAACCCCATTCTTGAGTTCGACCGTGGAGTAATTGTTTGGTTTTGTTTATAGCAATTTGAATTCTTTTACTGTGATTTCATAGTTAAATTGCTGCTGCAAAAGCGGAGTGTTACGTTCTAGCTGCTACTAGAAATGGAGTTGACCAGCTGCCACCATTCGCTTGTACCAAACGCACTACAGTCTACACATATGTAGAGTTTTTGTTCGTATACTGTTCTATTTGTTTCAGTATTCGAATGTATGTGGTGATTTAAAGATAGATTGGACGATTAGATAAATCATTGAGTACGTGACTGAAACAAAATTTACTGATTTTGCAGATTCTGGACTTCCTGGCGTGAAAGAGGCGGTCTAGGGTGCTCTGGACTACTGTATAGCGTGGGTGGGAGACACAGTTTTCATTAGTTGCTGCTGCTGTAAAGGCTTTGAGCATGTTGAGGAATACAAGTGAGGAGGAGGAACCGATGGAAACTGAGTTATTCAAGTAAGAGATTTTTATCTTGTTGCTGTCAAAAGCTGGCATATGTTCCATTGTCACCACTCACCAGGATTATTAGTCATTAACTTAAATCTTATAAATTTCCATTGGCCTTGCATTAGTGGTAAAATCTCTATGAGCGATTGATTTTAACTTAGTGTAACAAATGAATATGTAATGCCCTTTTTTTTCTTTCAAAATATCCATTGATGTCAACTTTCCAGTCATGTCTAGCCAGTGTGGATAAGATATAGTATCTGTGGAGACAAAGCTTTGTACACTCTGCTCTTACACTCATGTACATAAATAAACACCTACATTTTTTAATTTTAGTTTCCTGGTTTTCTTTTAATGAAGGAAACACAATTTCAACTATCAGGATGTTGCACAATGTTGAATTTTATTGAGAATGTTTCGTATGATTCAATTTAGGTGTCTCATGTCATGTACCAGAAGACATTTGACTCAAGTTACATAGGATTCTTGGAAGATGGGGCTCAGTGGCTCGTGGATAACACTGACATCATACTTGTTGGTTAGTCTAATATCTTTACCTGTTACGGCATAGTGCCCGTTGGTAAAAGAATGTATTAATATTATTGTGTTCTTCGAATTTGTTATTCACGTAATCACTTGTTTGTATGGTAGGTATTGCTACTTGTCTGTTGCTCCATATCCTGATATAAAATCCGCTCATCTCGCTTTTCTTAAAAGCAAGGTAAGAATTATCTTTGGTGTCTATCTGTCATTCCTATCACCTTGTTATTGTGAAGTAGTAGTATCTTTTTTAGTGAAAGTTTTTCCATCTTGCTTTCATTTATTGAACAAGACTTGTTTCAAGTTATTCACATAGAGAAGTTTGACGATTAGGTCGCCTTCATGGAATTCGAAATGCATTTATATAACTTTACAGTTCTGGAAGTTTGGATTCTAAGATTTGAATTTTGCGGATGAATAATTTTCCGTGGGGAACCTTTCCGTATAGTGTGCAAGATGATCAGTGAGCAGAAACCCCATTTCAAGTAATTGATTAGGCTGTCATCATCCAAATTAACAGGAATTCTGCTACTATAAATAGGACCTTCAGGTGTTTTCAATACCATTAACTGGCAACACAGAAAACTTCAATGAAGTACATTCTTATGATTAAAATGGCTAACAGAATGTCATCTTGGTTTCAGTGCTTTTGCTGTTAGCAATAGCAACACTGACAGCAGGTGCCGTAAATGGAATTATAGTCAATGTTATGGTTGATTGTGTCACCTGCAAGCCTGTCTGAAAGTAAGTCCTGCTTTTAGAATCTTACTAGACTTTGTGTTACATGCATGCTCACTTCCATTCGAGATTTATTTATGAGATGCATTTGCACTGAGATATTTACATATTTGGGGTGCAATGCAGCCTGTGATATGCCAGGGGCTGTTTGCCAAGATCCTCTGATTCATCGCCGGTGATGGCATCACATTCTACTTCCATGCAAGAAAAACAAAGACACACTTCATTGGCAAAAGAAACAAAAACATGAAGCCGTCACCTGGGACAATGCCGTCGACCGCCTCACCCTCTCATTTGACAGAGAACATACCGTTCTTCCTATCACCGAAGGTGTTACATGGCAGTCAGAATCCCTAGTCTCTGCTGTGGTTAAAAGAGATGGTGACACCAACTCATGTAAAACTGGCCGTGCAGACCCTTAGTCGATTTAATTTGAAGGTTTATTTTGTTTTTATGGCTATTTATGATCTTGCTACTTGTTCTTATTGCGGTGTCTTACTTGGTAGATTTCATCCTATCAGGAACATGATCTTGTTGAGTTTGCGAGAGAATCAGTCTTGGTATACTTGGAAGATGATGATGGAACTACACGAAAAGATGCTGCATTTTGTAGAAGCACCTTGTTTATGGATTCCTTTCCTCAGAGTGCTGATCAATTACATGGAGATGGATAAGGTCTCTCACTGTTTTGATCATGTTGAAATGGGATTCAAATTCAATTCACTGAGAGAAAAAGTGAACGGAGACTTACCAACCAGAGTGGTTATGGTTAGGTGAGCAGGGGCTAAAATGGGAGTAGCCATGACTGTGCTTGGAGGCGAAAGGGAGTGTAAGGTGTCAAACCTTTTCGCTACTGATTGGTCAGTTTGTGAGTTCGAACAAGGGAGTGTAAGGTGTCAAACCTTTTCGCTATTACTCATATATTGATAATACCAATTTGATTAATACTCATATAATCTGCATTAACATTCATTCTGTTGATATTATTCAGGAAGTCGTACTCATCCAAGGCCTGATACTTGAGGATGTTCCGGCAGGAATATATTTTTTGCATTGCCTACTTCTAAGGTTGGTTGGAGCTAAAGGATCAGATGCACCCTGATAAAATGATTCTCGCAATGTACGTAACTCATACGTTAGAAAATTTCTGATTATTGAAGACCAGTTCTGATAGACTCCTTTGGAAATAGATTTAGAAAACTGGGGTCTTGAATTCGCTCTGTTTTGGTCTAAGATTTGAGTTTGCGGATAAATAATATTCCATGGGGAACCTCTCCGTATAGTGTGCAAGATGATCAGTGAAGCAGAAACCCCATTTCAAATTTCAAGTAATTGATTAGGCTGTTATTATCCGAATTAACAGGAATTCTGCTACTATAAATAGGATCTCCAGGTGTTTTCAATACCATTATCTCCCAGAACAACTGGCAACCTTCAATCAAGTACATTATTAATGATTTAAATGGCTAACAGAATGTCGTCTTGGTTTGTGACTAATTACCTGACCGTCTGACGGTTGGTCTTTGTTACTTTTTTCTATGTTATTTTCTTGTGTATGTTACATTATTTTCTTGTTCAACAGACACACATATATACTCTTTTCTTTTTTTTTCCTTTAGATGGTAATGTTTGTCTTTGCCTGGTAATTACCCTTTCCTACAGAACTTTTCTGGGATTCAGTACTTATACATGAACTTTTCTTGAAATTCTGGGATTTAGTACTTATACATGAACTTTTCTTGGAATTCTGGGATTTATCCCTCAAGAATCATCCACAAGACCACAATCCAAGAAATTAGCAGAAACCCAAACCAAATTTAGCATCTTTTTGTAGCTTGGTTTCGTCTTTCTCCACTCCCACCCACTTGTGGAGAGAGAGAAGGGCAAGAATTGAAATTGATGGAGAGAAATGCAGATGATTAATTTGGGAATTGAAGGGCAACAGCAGCTGTGAATCTTGTTGCATGCCCTCTTAGACCACCAGGTAGCAATTTGTCCCTTTTCCTTGGTTTATTTTGCCTACTAATTGAGTACTATATGTGTTTCTGTATATGTGATTTAAGAAAGTTACACCGAACCATCCACTTAGATTATGAGCTATAGTATGAGTTGGCTGTTGTCAAATACATCCTTTTTCTGCAAGTGACATTGTTAGTAGAATGACTGCCTTTTGCTCTACCTTATTTCAGCGTCACTAATCCACGTACAATTACAAATTTCCCTTAACACACTAGCCATCGATCTACCGTTCTTGTTGGCCCTCCAGGATTGGCCGGATTTGATGATAGTAGCAGGCTTTTGTCATGGTTAGTGCCCTAGGATCCGTGGCATAGTGGTTTTCGTTGTGTGTAAGTAACCAGGCGAACCGAGTTCAGTTTGTGGACATTGAGGAGGACTCGGGGAGAATGTGCACAATGCATTTTCACCATCTCACTAAAAAAAAAAAAGAACATACCAGGCTAATCTACCTTACTATGGCTTATCGGATCCCTTGAAACAAACTAGCTTCTTACGCTACATATATTTGCTTTTCAAATCTGTTTGAAAATTTGTTTTTTTCTTCCCGTTAATGTGAACATACACCTTTCAGCTATCAAGCTAAAGGAAATAAAGAAGTGAGTAGATTGTTGTCGGAAGTCTGGCTTGGTAAACTTTTAAGTTTTAACTCAAGATGGTCTCCAGAGGACTTGATTGATTAATGTCCATTTGCCGTTTAGTACATACACGGCAACAGATTTGGAGGAAGATACTGAAACTAAAGCCTCATTTTGGATAGTCAATATTTGGAGTAATATTGCTGATAATTTGCAAGTCAGTCCTCTTCGTTTCATATACTGTTTTTCTTTTGTCTCTTATATAGCAGTGGTTTATAATATACCAATTATGAAATCCTAATTCCCAAGTTCATAGAGACTCAAATAGTTACTTCATACATTGGGGAAATGGCATGTGAACACTTAGCACAAGCACATTATAATTATTAATCAAGAAAGGATATCACGACCCAATCAAATAGATTTGAACTAACAGTGCTACATATAGTCAATAGGGTATAGCTGGTTCGAATGAATTTGATGACAACAAATAAGAAGCAACGCCGAGGATATCACTAAGATTGTTAAGATAATTGTTCTCCGTCGTAATCGGAGATCTCACTGCTGGTGGGTTTGCAAATTGACGCTCACAATTGATGGCATCTTCACTGGCAGCTACCGCAAGAACATTAACATTTTTGTACTCTGCCTTACGTAAAGACAACCCAGCTAGCCTGAACGAATCTAATGCGTCTGAATAGTACCGGGTTTCGCACCTATTTAGACGTGAAGTAAGGTTTGGATCTTTGGAGGAAATAGACAGGCTGTGAATTTTGGTTTTTGTGGATGTAGCATTGTTTGAAGCCAAATCTAATGCTATTCGGACAAGGGTTGGCAGGTTAGCTCTACCCGCACGAGGGTCGGAATTTAAGACTCCAAAGCAAAACGATGGATCGTGTGTCTTAGAGCAAACATCGTCTATGGTTGTAGCTTTGGCCCATGACAGCATACACAAAATAAAGAGCACTGGAATGTTGCATGATGATAAAGTCAGAGCACCCATTTTATGTTGCTTGTGCGTGTGTGTGAGCCTGTGAGGCATTGGTACTTAGACAATGCAATTTTATAGGTACTTCTTTAAGAATATTACGTGATACTTTTCCAAACAAATTTTACATATCAATGGTATTAAAATTCTTGATTGCAAAATTAATGACAAAATCATTCTTATTACGGTTTTTTTTTTTTTTGAAACAGCCAAAAGATTTTTATTAACCACACAAGAGTAGTACAAAGTGTATAAGGCGTACACGAAAACCCACAACCGGATCCACCATCGTCACCTTCGAAACATGACTCGACCAGCGGTCCCACACCGTTGCCTCCTTAAAAACCTTACAGGGAAAACCCAGTGGGATAAAACCCCGCAAGGAAAAAAGAGTACAACCGATGAGGGGGTCCAAGTCATGTAAACTAAACACAATCCAAAACCGTGACCGGGCCAAATACAAATCCCGAGTCAACACACAATACTCCAGAACCAAATAAGCACACAGGATTAAGTTTTACTATCCACCGAATAATATCGCATAGCATAAACGGCAATCTGCACCAAAAGCCTCGTCTGAAATGCACCCCACCTCAACCAATTGCAATCTAGGAGAATAATGCTTCCAAACGTGGCCAACCTGCTACCTGTAGCCATCACCTTCACAAAACAGTAATAAAGAAACACAAGTCACTGGCTCCAGCATCAAATGAATGGTCAACCATCAAAATACTCCAAAAGGACCAATCAGTATGAGACATGCAACAATAATATAGCAAACAAAAATTGACCTCCCTGTATCATGCAATAAAGACACTCCACAGCTTCCAAGCTCGCGGGACCACACGCCAAAGAATGTTTCCCACAGAGCCACTACTGTACAGGCTACACTGCAATAATAGACAAACACCTCAACCAACCAGTGACATTAGTGAATAAGCAAAACTGGTTCTAAAAACCAGTCCAGTATACTGTCAGAATAAAGAGCCGCCTTCCCCTTGAACCATTGCCAGGCATTCAACTTAATTTTTTCAACAACTTCGCCCGGAGACCACACAATATTTTTAAAAACACGATCATTCCGCGCTCTCCACAACCACCAAATCGTGCATTGAAAAAAGACGAAGCCCAACTTCTTTTTCCCACACGGGAACAAGCCTAAATGGCTAGTAATAAGATCACTCAACGAGCACCCTACATTACCATCAACTTTCAACCAAGTATACACCAAAGACCACACACGTCGAGCAAACGGGCAATCCCCCAACACATGCCACGTGATTTCAACCACTCCATCACACCTATGGCAACAAACATTGACATCATTAAAATAGACCCCTCTCTTCCTCAAGTTTTCTTTAGAGGGTATTTTATCAAGAATCGCCTTCCACAAAAAAGTAGACACCTTCAAAGGGACCAATTTATTCCAAATAACCTTTTCCCATTTTTTCATAGGGTCCTCTTCAACCACACTCGAAAGTATCGTGTATCCAAATTTTGTAGAGTAAGAAAGACCCCCACCACCTCTCCACTCCCAAACCGAGTTCTCAATATTCCTCTTAGCATGCTCTTGAAACCACTTTTTCCGTCCAACTAGATTAATTAAATCTCGCCACCAACTTGACCACTTTGCTCTAGAATTGTAGTCTCCATTGGATTTGCGAAATTTTATATTGTCCCACAACTCCCCATACTTAGAGTGAATCACCTTGAGCCACAATTCATCTCCACCCTCCAAAATACGCCACACCCATTTTCCAAGTAAAGCAAGATTAAAGAGATCAAGATTCTTCACTCCCAAGCCACCCTCCTCTTTGGGTAGACAAATTTGCTTCCAACTTACCCAAGCAATCTTACGTGCATCATTCGATAGCTTGCCTCCCCAAAAGAAATTCCTTTGCAAGCTTGTGAGAACATTCAAAACTTTTTGAGGGGCTCTAAAAAATGAGAAGTAGTAAGTAGGTAGGGAGGATAAAATTGCATTAATCACAACTAGCCTACCCCCAGCGGACAAAAATCTATTTTCCACCGCACCAAGTCGCTTTTCAAAGCTTTCCTTCACCTTACCCCAATTCCGAATCTCCTTATGACTACCTCCCACCGGAAGCCCAAGATAAATGAAAGGAAGCTCGCCTCCACTACAATTAAGCAAGGCAGCCCCCGAATCCACCTCTTCGCTACTCACCCCTACACCAAACAAATTGCTCTTTTTAAAGTTAATTTTGAGTCCCGAGACCAACTCAAAACAACGTAAAACACTTTTTATGATCACCAAATTCTTCTCACTCCACACCCCCATGATAAGTGAATCATCCGCATATTGCAAGTGTGAAACACTCACCTTCTCCTCCCCAACAAGAATTGGTTCAAATCCTTCGTTATCACACGCCTTATGGATCATACGACTTAGCCCTTCCGCCACTATAAGATACAAGAAAGGCGAGAGTGGGTCGCCTTGCCGGAGTCCCCTATGTGCATCAAACTCCTTAGTCGGTGACCCATTAACAAGAATTGACAACCGGACCGTAGTCACACATTCTCTCATCCACGATATCCATCTCTCACCAAACCCCATAATTTCCATCATATCAAAGAGAAAGTCCCATCTCACCGAGTCATAAGCCTTCTCGAAATCAATTTTTAAGAGAAACATCTTTTTCTTTTTCTTTTTTACCTCATCAATTACCTCGTTGGCAATAAGCACTCCATCAAGTATATTCCGATTTTTAATGAAGGCCGATTGAGTAGTTGATATAACACTACCCAACACCTTCCCCAACCGGTTTGCCAACAATTTTGAGAGTATTTTGTACAAGCTTCCCACTAGAGAGATGGGTCGGAATTCACTGATATT
>JAQRGC011999835.1:0-13935 GCA_028659135.1 Plantago lanceolata
GCGATGGATTTATCTGTCGCTATATAGGTACCGATCCGTCGCTAAACCATTTAGCGACGGATATGGCGACACATCATATTCGACGGGTGGGCATCCGTCGCCAAGTGTAACAACGGGTCAAGTGGCCGGGTTATTGTATGGCGACGGTTAATATACGGTTTATTAACCGTCACCATATATTGCCTCGCGAATTTGTGGATGTTGCGACGGATTGGTACCCGTCGCTATATATTCATATGGAAAAAAACATTTCCCCTTCCCTGCCTGTTTTGTTACCCCCAAACCTGTAAGAAGCAGCAGTAATACAACATCATAAGCTGTGAACGTCACAGCACACACGATACACGAATATAATCAATAAAGACGAATACTAATGAAGTGTCTTAGAGAACTCCTTATGGAGGCTTTTTATGGGCTTAAAGCCCCAATTAAGCCTAAAAATGCCTCCAATGGGCTTTTTTGGGGCTACTATTTAGTAGCCCATGGCAAAGGGCTTCTAAATAGTAGCCCCCTTAGTAGCCCTCATATTAATTTTTTTTATTTATTAATGTTTTGATTGGTTAATGTAGTTATAATGCGGTATGTGGGGTCCACAAAGAAGCCCCGAAACCATTGGATGAGGCTTCTGTTTGGGCTTTTATGTTTAAAGCCTCATTTAACCCTTAAACCATAAGGAGTGCTCTTATATATAAGTAATATTCCTACATGTACAACTACATAAAGTGTTCACAGGTATGGAAAATGTTTAGCATGGTCTAATCTTCTTCGAGTGGTGCTGCCCCTGCATTTGTACAATCAAATTAAAAAATTAGACTTAAGTAAAAAAATGAAAAGTACGAAGTTCTAAATGGACATGAATATGTAAACAAGTTATTATCAATAAAACATGAACATTTAAGCTAATTAACTTACCATGTAAATCATCCTCAAGATGTAGATCCACGTAATCATCATCATGAAGTCGTATGACTTCTTCAACCTGAGAGTCTACAACATTCCTTGCTTGTCCACCAACTACATCTTCCTGATAAGAGTTGTTGATGGACTCATCCTTCTCCACATACTCCACTTTTGATCTTGCATTGATAGGTACAGCAGCCCACCAATCCCCTTACTTCTTCTCAAGCTAGGATAATCAAGATACACCACTTGTAGTGCTTGGGTGATTAAGATGAATGGTTCGTACTTTCTGTACTTCTTCTTATAGTTTATGTCAACCATCTCGTACTCATCAATCATCCTTGTACCTTCTGGAGTAGGATCATACCAATCAACTTCAAACAGGATGGTTCTCTTCAAAGGGATGCCGGAATATTCAAGTCGAATGATTGCAGAAGAAATAGCAAAAGTAAGATGCCATTGAAGTTCAATCCACATTCCTTGTTGAATATGCTTCGATTTGATACTAAGATTGAATAAAATGGTGATTGTTTGATTGTAGTTTGGATTTGGGGGGAAGAGAGAAAAGAGGGAAGAAGAAGGAAGAAGAGGAGACAGTGAACTCACTGTCTCGTCCATGCCCGATAATACACTGGCCTTGGTGACGGATAACGCTATCCGTTGCTAATACATTTACCTTTTTTTTTATTTGCATATGGCGACGGATGGTCCCACCCGTCGCTATATTAAATCATTGCCACTTTATTTTTTATTTAGAGTCAACTCTATTGCGACGGATAACGTAAGTCGTCACTAAAATTAACGACGCAGTCCATTATTCGTCGCCAATTTTTGACGAATTAAGGGTTTAAGATCGCTGCTCCACTTATTCGTCTCATGTCGTTGGTAGCCGTCGCTATATTCACCGACCCGTCGCTAACGTTTAGCATCCGTCGCCGATTCCGTCGCTATACATCGAAATTCTTGTAGTGCAAAATTGGAAGGAAGTCGGGAGACAAGCTGTGCTCCCACCCCCATCTGTATACAAAAACTCAGTCTGTGGAAAAGAAAAACACCACTACTAACATTGTTCATGTGAATAATATAAAGGTGCTTGAGACGTGATAGAGTAGCCAAAGCCACATGGTCGAAATCCCCAAAAGTAGAGAAGGCAAAAGGGATGAACGAGTAGCCATTGTGTGCACACTTAGACGCAAACTTCCGCTTCTTCTTCTCGACGGCGATGCATAATGCCACACCGGGAGCCCAGGATCCCGCTCCCCCACCAGCAAAGGGAGATATACAAGTCACATTCAAACAAGCATCTTTTCCCTGAGACCAATTGAACAACAATAACTCTACCGGTCGCAGGTCACGCCCCTCCTCAGAGAGAAAACCCAAGGGGGCCTCTTTCAGCACAACAACACCAACTTTGGAACATATATAGACCAAAGTATCGTGCACAAGGTTGTGCCGGAACTTCACACCCACCTCACTAGAGCAGTGAACAGCATGGTCGCCCCAATGGTCCAACCAATGCACATTACAACTCGAGCAAATGGTGTCACCTGGGAACAAAGGGACCGCCAGACGATAACCAAGCACCGCACGGAACTGCCGTGGGTTCATCCGCTGCCCCAACCCATCAATAGGGATGGTAAACAAAAAATCCTGAGCATGGGGGGCACGAACACAACTAAGAAGAGCAACATGTCGAGGGCTCAAACGGAAGTGTGACATCAGACTCGCATCAATGACACCAAAGTAACTCTTTGCCAAAGTCTTCATGAATTGGGGGCAGGAGAGCCGGTAGTAACAGAGAGAAAATCAACACCACAAAACGTCGTGAAAGCATCCAGAGCAGACTGAAAGGAAGTGCCAGGCGAGACAATCCCAGACCTCCCCAAAATCCGGTCCGGCAAAGAACTAGACTGCAAACGAGAGGCAAGGAATGCGTACAGAGTCACGTCTTCAGCATACAAAACCCCGAGGCCACCAAGCCTGATAGGAAGAGTGGCAAGCCGCCACGCCAGTCCCCAAACCCGGTAACAATAATCTCCAGCGAAGTACGCAAGGCCTGATCAAACCGAACCTGAGCATCAACAAAAGACAAGTGAGGGAAATTCCTCAAAGCGTAAGAAAACTTCGCGACACCAGCACAACTGCGAAGAAGAAGAAGCTCACACTGGGGGTCATCAAGCTTGTGTAGAGCCTCCATTAGAGAGATGGTCTTGGACACCCGACGTGCAACTAAGTCACGACAGAACCCAGAATCCATACTAACATCTCCCCCGAGAAGCTTGACGCCCTTATACGGACGCGAGGTAGTCGCAGGAGAAAGACCGGCTTCCCTACCTCGAGGGTCCTCCACCAGCCAAAATAGTTCAGTCTTCTCTACATTCAAGTGCAACCCACGGGCCGGACCCTCAGTCCGGATGATATCTAAGTCCTTGGCAACCATAAGAGTGTCACCAACGATAGTGCCGTCATCCAGATACCAAGCCTGAAGGGAGAGGTCACACGCATGGTGAATAGCAAGAACTAGCGGATGAAGAACAAAGGCAAAATGTAAGGGACCCAATGGGAATAACAGAATTCCACCCATGGAGAAATATACGGACACCTCAAAAACGTTTCCCGAAGTAGGGCACCCCTGTCAACAAGGTTAAAGGCATTCTGAAAATCCACCAAGAGCATAGATAACCCAGCCTCATCACCTCGAGCCTCAACAAACTTGTTGACATAATGAAGAACAACCTCGCAGCCACCCTTAATTCCAACACCAAACTGAAAGTCCTGCAAGTATGAGGTCATAGAGTGCCCAATAGAAGACGAGGAAACCTTAGAAACGAGCCTCCTCCAGACCGTACCAATGGGAATAGGACGAATACCTCACCCTGGATTAACCAGAGGAGTCAGAGGAGCACTAGTAATAAACTCCGCGGGCTGGCTAGGGCACTTACCCGAAAGAAACAGGTTGACAACCCCAGTGATAGAAGCTAGCAGATCATCAGCAACCGCAGAAGCTGCACCTCCCAAAACATCCAATAGATGTTGAGCTCTAAGTCCGTCTCGACTGCAAGAGGTCCCTTCAGGGAAGCTCCGAATCTTGTTCAACACCAAATCTTTGTGAACCGAAAAGGCATTCTCGTAAGGCGGGGGAGAAGGCACAAACGGAGGAGGAGCAAAGGGATGCTTGGACTCCAACTCAGCCAGAGTGTCAAGTGTATATGGGGCAACCCCAGAAGAAGTGAGTACCTTAATGGCAGCAGTAAAGTGCACTGAGACAAATTAGCCTCCTCAGAGTTCCTTGGCTTGCACTGAGACAATTTTTTTTTTAATAAAAAGTGGAAGTAAATAAATAATAAATCAAATATTTCCACTAGTATGGAGGTGGATATTGGTTTGGTTGATGAGAGTGGCAGATCTCTTTGCCCTGCAGACTTGCTCCTTTATGCTTGGGATCGGGGGCATGATGTCTGTGTTGATCTGACTGGGTCTTCTCCCATGACTCATTTTGGGTTGTCCGATTTTGTGCCTAGGCAGGTGGTTATTGAGGCAGCCAAGCGCAAGTTTGCAAAGTATCGGGATTTGTGTGCTGATAAATGGTATGGGTTTCTGCCTTTCTCTTTCTAGACACTCGGAGAGCTGGACGCTGATGCTGTTGCTTTGCTGAATAGAGTTCGAGGTGTCTCTTTAGCTTAGGATGCTGGAGCACGTGCTGCTCCTCACATTTTTTCTAGGATTAGTTTTGCTATAGCCAGGGGAGTGGCAGCCCAGCTTATTATTATTATTATTACTACTACTACTACTTAAGGCTAAGGCTTTGTTTGGTTGGGGAAAGGATTTTTTTCACAAATTTAATTTGGTCAACAAAAAATTGGGATTTTGGCTTAAAATGTAATTGATTGAATAAGAGAAATGTTTTTGAGTTATGGTGCTATAAGAAGGTACTATCACAGGTACTAAAGTGATATTAACTCTTAATGTGTTATATTGGTAGTGAGTATGATGAAAGTAATAAAAATTTAATATAAGTAGATAGTGGGTTTTCAAAATAGGAAATGTAACAACTCCAAAAGGACGCCTAAAATGGAAAAATATAACAACTGTATTGTTACGGAGGGAGTATGTCTTTTTGGTTTTTATATGTAATATCCTTCGTTCTAGAAATAACTTCTATTTGGATTAATTTAGACAACAAAATAAGTTTGTTGCACTAGATGCCCCATGAAGAGTAAATTTTTGAATTGTACTTTTTGATTTTGAACATGTGGTAGTAGGTTCCCTTCTGGCATGACTTTGTGATCTGTATTTTTAGCTTTAGGCAACGACACTAGGTGATCTACTCGGAGCGAATTTGTGATCTATACTTTAAACATTTGAGCATGTCGCACAAATGCACAAGAGCGATTTTGTGATCTACACTCTTAATTTGAGTTTGAACGTGTTGTACTAGGTATCTCATGGGGGAGAGTGAATTTAAATCCATGCCTTATGAATTTGAACAAGATGAACTATGTTCCCCACGGGACTGAAATTGTGATCCATGCCTCTCCGTTTGGTTCTATTGGACTAACTACCTCACAAGGAGCAAAGTATTGATTTATACGCTTACGAATTTGAGCGTGTTGTACTAGGTGCCTCACGAGAAGTTAATTTTCAATCCATGCCTTATGAATTTGAATAAAATGAACGTTATGTTCCCTATGGGAATGAAGTTGTGATCCATGCCTCTCAGTTTGATTTTGTTGGAGTAACTATCTCACGGGAAACAACGTATTGATTTATGGGCTTACAAATTTGAGCATGTTGCCCTAGGTGCCTCACGAGGAGTGAATTTGCAATCCATGCCTCATGAAATGGAATAAGATGAACTATGTTCCCCATGGGAACGAAGCTGTGATCCATGCCTCTCGATTTGGTTATGCTGGAATAACTACCTCACGGGGATCAAGAGCAAAGTATTGATCTATGCGTTTAAGAATTTGAGACTGCTGCACTAGGTGTCCCACGAGAAGTGAAATTTTCATCCGAGCCATTAAAGAGTTTAAGCCTTTTTCACTAGGTACCCAACCGAGAATGATCATGTGAACTATGTCAAAGATAACAGGTTTAAAATTCCACTAATAGTCATAAAAGTACTATACATATGTTTTTTTTCTTTGAATATCAATTCTCTTTTGATCAAGTGTAATTCTTAAATATATAATTAAATTATACCCGTCGAAAATCGATAGGTTGTGAACTACTATACCCTCAAATTTTCGAAAATGAAATTTGCTCTGTAACGATTTAATACGACATTAAATTTGGTCTTAAAGATAGACGGTCTCCCGTAAGATTTTGTGAATTCCAATAGACATGTTGTACCAATCACTCAAAACAAACATGATAGCAGAAAATAATGTTGGGAAATAACCAGTGTCAACATAGTAATTTTCAAGTAAGCTACAATACAGTCCAAGCTAGATAATTGATAAATGCATATTCTTCTCAATATTGTTGCATTGTAGTGAAGGCGACATTCACTAGACAGAACCGGCTACAATATTAATCCCTCTGCCAGTTGTTAAGCTCAGGTCCAAATGGCACGGAGAATACAATACCAGAAACCGCAATCCTAACACTATATAAACCTCATTTGTTTCCACTAAATGAGACATCAACTCAAGCTCTAATTCATCATTTTTTCGTCATGGCGAAAGCAGCTGTAGTATCACTCCTCCTCACAGTGTTGCTTTCAGCTCTTGCTGTGAGCTGCCAGCTACATGAAAGGAAGGTATATCAGTGTAATGTACAACAATGTAACTTATCTTTCGGACTTGTGATTATCAATATAACAGCTTATGTTACTCGTTGTAGCTTCATGTCGTGTACATGGGAGGTCATCCTGAACAAGATCAGGATGTGTCTGTTTCGACCAAACATCATTCCATGCTGCATAGAGCTATCGGAAGGTTGATGATCTTATATAGCAGCAGCAATAAAATGTTTTTGATCACTCTTCTGACATCCAGATTATTATTAATCCAAAACTATATTGCAGTCCTTCAATAGCCAAAGACTCACTGGTTTACAGTTACGGAAGAAGTTTCAATGGATTCGCAGCCAAGCTGACACCGGATGAAGCTTCAAGAATCTCAAGTGAGTCAACTCAATCGGACCAACGAACCATTCATATGTTGAGTGTCTTATTTGATTAAATTTGCTGAACAACTTATTGGCCTGATGCAGAAATGGAAGGAGTTATTTCAGTGACTCCAAACCAGATATACAAGCTTCATACAACAAGGTCATGGGATTTCATGAATCTCACCACCAGCAAACTTGGAGCTCCTCAAGAATCAGATGTCATCATCGGCTTGCTAGACACTGGTATATAAGTTTACCCAGTCATTTGGATACTTGATCAATCCCACAGCGATTACATACACTATTTAACCTTACGAACACTTTTATAGGAGTCTGGCCTGAGCATCCAAGTTTCAACGACACTAATTTTGGCGCTCCACCGCCCACATGGAAAGGAGTTTGCACCGGAACAAACTTCACTTGCAATAAGTAATATAAGCCCCGTGAATCAACAAGTACTAAAAACTTTTCTGTCTACTAAAGTAGGCTTTCTGTTGATATGATCATTGCAGAAAGATCATCGGAGCACGCTACTATAATAGCCAGGGCAGTACTGGAGATGAACCATCACCAAGAGACTCTGAAGGACACGGGACACACACTGCATCGACGGCTTCAGGGGTTGAAGTAGAAGCAAGCTATTTCGGTCTGGCCGAGGGCTTAGCCAGAGGAGGTGTTCCCAACTCAAGAATAGCTGTGTACAAAGTCTGCTGGTCGTTTGGATGTGCTTCTGCCGACATACTTAAAGCATTCGATGATGCAATCGCAGATGGAGTTGATATCATCTCAGTTTCCTTGGGATCTGATTATCCATCTGATTACTTTGAGGATCCTATTGCCATTGGGTCTTTCCACGCAATGAGAAATGGAATTTTGACGTCGAATTCTGCAGGAAACTCAGGTCCTTACCCGGTTTCAGTTTCCAATTTCGCCCCTTGGACTCTGACTGTTGCTGCTAGCAGCATTGATAGAAAGTTTGTTGCCAGAATGGAACTTGGAAACGGCCAAATCTTTACAGTAAGTTAAAATATTTTCTCAAATACTACTCGTTCGTTTCATAATCGATCATAAATAATATATAATGGTTTTATCATGAAGGGAGACATGATCAACACCTTTGACCTCAACGGGACTACATACCCTTTAATATGGGGAGGAGACGCTTCAAACTACACCATTGGCTCCGGTCCTGATTATTCCAGATACTGCATAGGAGGTGCAATGAGTAGTGTTCAAGTGGATGGGAAAATTGTCTACTGTGAAGCCATCGCTGATGACGGTTCTGATATTCTGGGACTTAACGGTGTCGGTATCATTTACTCTGATCCACTTGTTGTCAACCCTGATGTTGCCTTCAGTTGGACATTACCAGCAACAATTGTCAGCCCAGAAGACGGGAGAAGTGTTCTTGACTACATCAGAAGCGCAAAGTAAGCAATCAAATTCAAGGAAACAACACGTTGGTTAACAACTTCAGACAAATTAAACACATCAAATTAACATTCTTTAAACATTCCAGATACCCTACAGCAACCATTTTCTTCAGTGATGCCTGGAAAGATGTTACTGCTCCAGTTGTTGTTTCATTTTCTTCCAGAGGACCGAACCCAATGACCCCTGACATTCTAAAGGTAATAATATCACATTAATATGTACGGCCTTCAATAGGAGAAGCATTCTGCCCAACATTTGGCCTAACTCGGTTCTATACATCTTTTCATTTTAACAATTCCAGCCTGATATCACTGCTCCTGGTGTGGATATTCTTGCTGGATGGTCTCCACTTGCATCCCCATCTGGATCAGACGCTGATACGAGGAGCTCACTGTACAATATCATTTCTGGCACATCCATGTCTTGCCCTCATGCCAGTGGTGCTGCTGCATATGTTAAAGCTGCTCACCCGAATTGGTCTCCTTCTGCAATCAAGTCTGCTCTCATGACAACAGGTGAAAACAGTTGTACATAAATTCAGTTTCTAAAAGGGTTCATATCGTAGATATATAATGTTTTTATTTTCATTCTCTTCATCAATGATCAGCTCATGTCATGGATGCAAGCAAACATGAAGATCTTGAATTCTCATACGGATCTGGTCACATCAACCCAGTTGATGCAAGGGACCCAGGACTAATATTCGATGCATCTGAGGCTGATTACATTAACTTACTTTGCAAGCAAGGTTACAACAATACCGCTCTTCAACTAGTCACGGGAGACAACAACACATGTGATGGTATCACACCGGGGAGAGCCTGGGACATGAACTACCCATCCTACTCTTTATACGCTGAAGATGGAGAAACACTTAACGCTACCTTCACCAGAACAGTGACCAATGTGGGTTCAGCTAACTCTACCTACCAAGTGAGCGTGGATATGCCAACGTTACCAATTGAGCTCATAATTTCACCAGCTACCCTTGCATTCTCAGCAGTAGGAGAGACTCAAACCTTCAATGTCAGTATCATTGGACCTGCCATCTCACAGCAGCCAATTTCATCAGGTGCACTCACATGGACAGATGGAACCCATGTTGTCAGGACCCCGTTCGTGATTTACAACTACATCCCAGGTGCTCCTTACAGTATTTTCGATGATGAGTCCACGACTGGAAAATCTTACAAGCGCTCCTCAGTATACCAGAAAATTGCAAGCATTGGGCATCGCAAAGCACATGCTTAATTCTCATGATTGAACATTGAACGCGGGAAGAAAACACACACATCTCTCTTATTAATAACTACTAGTATGAAATAATGACATGTTTCATGGATCGGAATCCATCCTTGGACATGGCAAAGCTGCGTTCGAGGAATAATACGTTATTGAGTTTTTGGATCGTTGGTAACCATAAAGAGGAAAGTATGTTGTACACCTCTTGAAATTGTTATTATGACATAAATAAAACTGTTGCCACTTGTTTTTTCTCTTCTCTTCGTGCACTTAGCACAATCTCTTACTCTACACTACACGTACAATGTTTGTCGGATATACGATCTTACAACACAGAGAACGCATCCAAACAACGAGAGGAAAACGTAAAGAAAGAGTTCATCTCTAGAAATATAAAAAAAAAAAAACCAACACAAACTCACATAACACCTGGGAGATAAAATTCGTGAGTCTTGATATAAATTGTTTTGTGTTGTTGTTTATATGGTTTTTATATAAATTGGTCTTCTGAGAAAAAATGAGAGAGAGGGCCGGCACGCGAACCGAGATTCCCATCCTCACTGGTTAGAGACAATATCGCCTCACAAGTATGCCGCCCGATAGCTGTTGACGGGACGGGCTGGAGTACGGTTAGTAGGAGAAGAAGGGAGCACTGTCGAGAGGTGGAGATTAGGCAAAGGGTCATCAACAACAAGTTCGTCACACTCTCTTAACTAATTTCCCGACGGAGTGGCAAGCTTTCCATCTACAAGAGTTCTTGAAAGATAAAGGAGGTTGGGGATATTGTTGAAAGTAAATCTGTAAGAAATCACTTCTAAGGTGGCGCAGCGGATGTTTAAAATTTTCTTACACTCGATCATATTGTTCCATGATTATAAAATGTACTGAGGAGGTTCGGTTTTACTTACCTGTAAATCGTAAGCTCCTCTCCACCAAAGATTTCCAGCAAAGAACACATGTGTTCGACGTCAGATTTCTGGCGATCCGTAAATCCGATCAACGATCCGTCCAGTCAAAAGCTAGATCAGCGTGTCATGAATATGGCCTACAAAGTTCAGCTCGATCGGGATAATAACGAAGCAGGAATCGAATTTACAAAACTGTTGCGGTGTGATGTAAATTCTAGGCGGAAATCCATCAAATAGATTTTGATTGAGTTTGGATCAAGTCTAAAGTTGCCTACGTATCTCTCTTAGAGAATCAAGTCGAACGTAGTTCAAATCTTCGACAATAGTTCTTTAAAGTTGTTAGGAAACTTGAGAGAGATGGAGAAAATATGCCAGAGAGAATTCTTCCAAAGAATTGTAGAGAGTGAATAATTAACTAGAAATATAAAGGCTATATTTATAGTCTAGAATCATACCCAAAATTTCCAAATCAAACTCACACTCAAAAGGAATACTAAAAAGAATTCTACTTTGAATTGGTTCCAATTAACATTTAACTTAGGCTTCAAGAAACTAAAACAAACAAGGAAAAGAAGAATGGATGGAGTCGAAGACTCCATCCTACACGCGTAGAACCATCCGGCCCTCCCCGGGCCGGTTCTGGTTCGACCGGTCTGGCCGGGTCACCATGGCTCGGCCCGATTCTTCTGTTCTATATTATTTTAATTCCTCTATACATATTAAAATAATTCGAAATCTAATTTCCAATTAATTTCTCCATAGTATAATAATCTCCATTAATCTAATTAATGTATAATTATCATTTAACTCATAAGAAGAACTATCACCAATAAAGTGTGACCCATAGGTGCCTTATCTATCAAGCACTAATCCAATCAAGGTCTCATAAGATTCCAAATCGATTTTATTAGACAATATAAATACATAAGGACGTTTGGAAGGAAATAGCAAACTCACCCGTAATGTAAATCTACCACTGAGTCTAGATCATGGTCTTGAGTGTCCAATCTAATAACTCAATAATTTCTCAATATTGTTGGTTGATCAAAGATCATGTTCAAACATGTTAGTCCCTCAGACAACAAGGTTAAAGACTAGAGGAGGGGGGGGGGAATAGTCTTTAAAACGTTTTGTGTCTAAAACAGTTTTCAGAGCAAGTACTAGGTGGTTGCTGATACTTAGTCATTCAGAGTAGTGGAAGACTTTAAGTTAATTACTTATTTAAGCATATAATCAGCAAGAACAGATAAACGGTAAATAGATAGTTTGCTGAAAGTAAATGCGGGAAGTAAAAACACACAGTTTATAGTGGTATCTGAATGTGGCGTAATCCTTCAACTAATCCACTTTACCCAAACCTGGACTTGAATTCACTAAGACAGAGAGTGAGGTTCCTTACATAACCTATCTAGTAATCCCACGACAGAGGTCTCAGCAACACAACTTCCCAAGTTGCTTGCTTCACTCCAAACATTAAAGCAGTTTCCTTACCTTCAGCAAACAGGGTTTTCTTTACTATCTAGTAAAGTAGGTTCCCCCTAACTACAATACCACGCATTTTAGTGAGAGTGTGTTTGAGTATGGTGCTGAGAGAATGATTTACTTTTCAGTAAACTCAATCAAAAGAAGAATCACAACTGTAATGCTTGTTCAGCAAGTAGTTGGAGGATTATTGAGTTCAAGACTTTACCAGTTCAAGAGAAACAAATTCTTGTTGAGACCACTTGTATGAAACATACAGATGGTTTACAATATTTCTACTCATTCACAAGTAGATAGACAAAGTAGCTTCAGTCTTGGAATGTTATCAGAGAAACCTTAAGAGATATCACAAATCACTTGTTGTAGAAATATGCTTTGAGAACGATGATCTTCTTTCTGCGTTAAAGCTTCCTTTTATAGTGGAAAATCAGTCCGTTTGAATTCACTGTCTTGCTTGTAATATTCTGTTTCAAAAGTTTGTCTTCTTCTTCTTTTCTTCAGATGACTTCTGCAGCATTAAATGCATAGTAGTACTTTTTATCAGCAGGGAATCTTTTACTTGTTCAGTAAGGGTTATAAACTGTTGTCAGCAAGATGATGTTGCTCTTTCAGCAACAAACTCTATTCGCTAAGAATTCAGAAAAGAACCTGTATATCAGCAAGGTAGCAAAGTCAACCTACTCTGTCATACAGATTTTCACTTGACTGTTACCACTTGCTGAAAGGTTAATGCTTTCATCAACAAGAGTCAAATTCCTTCAATAACCTATTGCAGAATTTACTTGAGTCTTCAGTCTTCGTAGTCTTCTTGTGCTAAGCCACTAGGTACCTCAATAAATTGTTTACACAACAAATACATAATCAGCAACCTAATACAAATACTCGAAATTAAAACTTATAGTCCTGCTGAAACTTTCCTCTTGTACAAGTGTCCTTCTAACAATTTTCCTATGGACTTAAGAGTAGTAATTTCTAGACTAGCTAATCCTAATTTAGTCTTAATGGAATTGCTCATCAAAATTACAAGTTTCCTAACAAATTTTCCCCTTTTTGATGATATGCAATCTATGACTAAATTTCTTAAATACTTCAAATGTTCTGAATATAAATAATTCAGTGAATACTTATGCAAGTTTGCAGTAGAATAATAAATTGTAAAGTTCAGCAAGCAAGCATAATATCAGAAATATAAGAAAGCATTTAGTTAAAAGGAATTGTAAAGTAGTTATCATTCAGCAATAGAGTTTACAGGAATGATCAGACAACTACATAAAATTTCACTAGCAAATTCAAAAGACAAGTGTAAAGATACAGAATCAGAAAGGGAACTTTTATAGATATGACATCTAAAGTTCTAATCAAGATTGAAGCTCTGGGAAGGCTTATGGAGCAAATTGAATTGAGTCTAGCTCATAATTCTCCAGCAGCTTCCTAGTGTCTCTCTCAAGATTTATTCCCATTCTGACTCTTTCTTGGTAGTTGTCAATGTCTTTGAATTGCTTCATGTGGCAGCTTCATTCCAGTATTGTCTTCCCCACAACCATGCATTCTCCATTCTTGATTGAATGATTCCAAGGTTTCTATAGATTTTACTCAGATAAACCAAGTCCTCATCCTTCTCTTGAGCAGTCATTGATGGTGTAAAATCATGTCCAATCCGTTAAGTGCGTTACAATGGCACGTCCTAAGGCGAACTATGCTATAAGCACTTAAGCATTGCGAATCCGCTCTCACCAAGAGACCTCGGAACGTAGGCAAGGTTTAATGCTACAGGAGCCCACCTATAAATAGACCAGAGAGTGACGTCCGGTCTATATATTGGTCCGGCAATAAACCTCCTAAAATACCAAAGCCT
>JAQRGC012000924.1:0-10127 GCA_028659135.1 Plantago lanceolata
GATTAGTTGAAGGATTACGCCACCTTCAGATACCACTATAAACTGTGTGTTATTTACTTCATGCACTTACTTTCAGCAAGCTATTATACTCTGTTTATCTGTTCATGCTGATTATCTGCTTAACTGAGTACTTAACTTAAAAACTTCCGCTACTCTGATTGATTAAGTCTCAGCAACACTCTGTGTCTACTGAGAAATCTGTTTTAGACTTCAGAATGTTTTAAAGACTATTCACCCCCCCCTCTAGTCTTTAACCTTGTTGTCTATGGGACCAACATTACCGAAGTTGATATTCAACCCCATCTTTAGCGTATAAAAATACACACCAGCTTCTGCTGTCACAACAGTCATGTTCTTAGTTGGGAGCCAATTCCCGCAGCAGTGCTTGAAGCATACATTCATCAAATATGTAAGCTTAGAGATTGACAGTCCAGTCTCCCAAGCTGTGACCTTCCCACCTGTAATCACCTTTGTAACTACATTTAACTGCTCAACAACAGTGAAGGATACATCAACTTCCTCACAGTCAGGTGATTTCAACAAAGCATTGATGACAGAAGAAGATAGATCATACACCTTCTTCCTGAAAAAATCCTTTCCAAACTTGGGATGATTAACCTTGGCAAAGTTTGGAGAGAGATTGCACTAGAACTGTCTCACTGCAAGAGGGTTGTAAGCTGTGAGTTGCTTCATAGATAACCAGAGCTTCCTGCTTCTGAGAAAATCGATGACTTTCTGAATCTTGAAGTCGTCTTCCTTGGGGGCTTCTTCTGCAATGATTTTCCTTGCCTCAAACTTGTTCTAATCATTAGAATCTTCCTCCAGGTAAAACAAGGCATTGAAGCTGGGGACTTCAAAGTCTGATTCTCCATCTGAGACATCCATCAGCTCTTTTTCATCAACAGCTGCTGCATCCTCTTCATCTTCTTCCATATCCTCACCATCATTGGGGGCTTCACTGTCAGCCGGTGTTGCAATAGATGTTGACTCAACACCATCATCCCTTAATGAAATTCCTGCAAAATTGGGGTCAGTTCCTGGCTTATTTTGTAAAATTACAAATTGTGCAGCATCATCAGAGCTTTGATCATCATCAGTGTTAAGATCAGGTGCCACTGGATGTCTCCCCCCTCAAGTAACCCTTCCTAGTGAGAGTCCATGGTGTCTGTCACAGTAAGCACAGCCGGTGAGTCAACAATCGGCGTAGATGTTTCCCCAACATCCCCTGCCTGGATCCTCTCAGCCAGTGGTCTAGTCTTTGATTTGGGTTTCCGGAATCTTTTGAGCGGAGTCTCCCAAGAGGAGTCAGACAAGGTAGGAGAAGAGGGATTAGGGTTTGTGGCTTGTGGAGGTGATGAAGTGTGGGATGTAACAGGGGTTGCAGGTGTTTGCTTGGGTTGATCTGCCATTATTGATCAGTGGATCTTGCAGACAGGAGACGAAAGAGTGGAGAGGAGAAAGCTTGAAGTTTCTAGGGTTTTGAGAATTGGGAAAGTGATTGTGATGATTATCTAATGGCTAGTGGCTTTAAATAGCTCAAGGTATGATGTGATAATCTTGCCAAGTGGAGAAATTTGAACACACTTAAGATACTATCTTTAGTATGAATATGACTCTGTAAATCATGAAATATGATAACAAATATACAAATAAAAATCTCCAAAAAGAAACATCAAGCCAGATCTGAGAGTGAACAGTGGGGAGGTTTTTACTCAAGAATATAGACTTGGTTACTGAGAAACCACAAAGAACTCAACAAACCCCCTATTCTATTTCACTCCCCCTTAATTTAACCAACCAAAGCAAGTAAACACATAAGAGCAGATCAAGACAGCCGAAAGACTTTCAAGATAAACACAAGATGTTAACACAACACTCAAGTCAACACATGTTCTTTGTTGCTAGATTAGGATCAAAGATACCAAACTCAAGACTTTGAAGTGTCTTTCTTTTAATTTTCATCAGGTCCTCCTTGGGCTTTGTAACAAATCCCATTGTTCATTAGGCGTGGCCTTGATACCAAAAAGGCGATTCCATGTAATATTAGAGAATCTGATCTTACTCAATTGAGAAGATTTGGGCCAAGGAAACCGCACAACCCAGGAATCCAAAGCTTCCCAAGGAGAGTCTTGTCTTCATTTGATCAAGTTCCTACTTCAAGTGTCAAAGAGAATTGCTTCCCAGTCACTGTTTTTGGAAACCTGGAATGATAACAAAACACCTTGCATGGATACGAATGTTGAAAACATCCGAAGCCATCTTATGCAAGGGAAACACTAACACATGATAGTGCCAGTGAGAGTAACAGTTTTCCAATAAAGTCAGACTAATCCAAAAGTCTATTATTTGACAACTTTAACCTCAACCAACTACATGATCCTTTAATACTTGAGCAATTGTTTCAACAACTTACATATATCAATGAAAACTTCAGATGAATTATCTGAGAGGGCACAAACAACACACAAGAGAAGTACAGAAGAGACAGGATGTTAACCAAGATGTTGGGTTAACATCTCACGACACACTTTAAATTCTACACAATACAAATACCAAGAGACCTTCTTAGGTTTTCAAATCTTTGTTCATCCAAGGGTTTAGTGAATAGATCAGCAAGTTGGTTGTTTGTTTGTACATGCTCTATATTAATAGTCTCTGACTCAACCAAATCTCTCAAAAAGTGATGCCTTATGTCTATGTGCTTTGTACGGGAATGTTGTACTGGATTTTTAGTGAGATGTATAGCACTTAGGTTGTCACATAAAATTAATACAGAGTCACTTGTGAGGCCATAATCAAACATCATTGATTTCAACCATAGTAATTGAGTTGATGCACTTCCAGCTGCTACATATTCAGATTCAGCAGTGGATAGTGAAACACAGTTCTGCTTTCTACTAAACCAAGACACCAGATTATTACCTAAGTAATAACACCCTCCACTTGTAGATTTTTTGTCATCAAGATCACCAGCCCAATCAGAGTCTGTAAATCCTAGGAGATTCAAGTTTGTATCCTTTGTATACCGTATACCAAGAGTTATAGTTCCGGATACATACCTCAGAATTCTCATGACTGAATTCAAGTGAGTGGTTTTAGGCTTGGCTTGGAATCTGGCGTAGACACACACAGCAAACTGAATGTCTGGTCTTGAAGCTGATAGATACAGTAAGCTTCCAATCATTAATCTGTACAATCTTGGGTCAACATCTTCTCCAGCACCTTCTCTGTTCAACTTTACTGTTGAGCTCATGGGGATTTTCTTAGGTTGAGCAGTGTCAAGACCAAATCTTTTCACAAGATCTGCAGCATATTTGGTTTAATTTAGGAAGAGACCATCTGCTTGTTGCATGATTTGAAGTCCCAAGAAGAAATTCAATTCACCTATCATACTCATTTCAAATGTTGTGGACATAGCTTTGACAAATTTATGTAACAAGGCAGAGTTAGTTGCACCAAAAACAATATCATCAACATAGACTTGGGCAATGCAAATGTCCTTGTTTTTCCTTAAGACAAACAGGGTTCTGTCTCCTCCCCCCCTAGTAAAACCAAACTCTAGAAGGAACTCAGTTAATCTCTCATACCTTACTCTTGGAGCCTACTTTAAGCCATAGAGATCTTTTTATAGAAGGAACACATGCTTTGGCTTGAATGGATCCTCAAACCCCTTTGGTTGTTCTACATAAGCTTCTGTGTCAATATATCCATTCAGGAAGACACCTTTTACATCCATCTGGTGCAGAGTGATTTTAAGGTAGAAAGCAATGGCAAGAAGAATCCTAATGGACTTTATTCTAGCTACGGGTACAAAGGTTTCATCAAAGTCTATCCCTTCAACTTGGGTGTATCCTTGTGCAACCAATCTAGCCTTATTTCTCACAATCTTTCCATCCTCGTCAGTCTTGTTTTTGAAGATCCATTTAGTTCCTATGACATTTTTGTCATTTGGCCTTGGGACCAGTGTCCATACTTGATTTTTCTAAAACTGATTTAGTTCTTCTTGCATGGCATTGATCCAATGTTCATCCACCAAGGCTTCTGTGACATTCTTGGGCTCTACATTGGACACATAGCAAGTTACCTCATCCTTATTATGAATAGTGGACACACAAGCACATTCTTTGGTCCCTTTTCCACCAGCCAGTGCTTTGAGTTTATTCCTTATTCTGGCTCTCTCACTAACATCACCAGTGATCTGTTCAGCGATATGATTATTTTGCACATTAGCTGAGGCTTCCTTTCTGACTGGATCCGGTATCTTATAAGTGTTGTTGGCATCCTTAGCTTCTTCATCTATTTCCTCATCCTTAGTCTCTTCTTTTGCAGATTCATCTGTTGATGTGGTCTTCGATGTTGGGGTAAAATCTGTAGTATCATCTCCCAAGTCACCAATATCTGCCAGTGTATGAGCATCATTCTTCCTTCCAGTGACACTCAGAGTGTCATCAAACACTACACTGACAGTTTCTTGGATAGTTTGCAGTCTGAGGTTGAAGACTCGGTAAGTATGATTGTTTTCTGAGTAGCCTAAAAATACCCCTTTGTCACTCTTGACATCCAACTTAGTCAAGGGATCCCTGTCATTGAATATATAGCACACACATCCAAACACATGAACATATTTTAGATTTGGCTTCTTCCCCTTCAGTATTTCATAAGGGGTTTCTTTGGTTCCTGACATAAGGTAGACTCTGTTGATAATGTGGCAAGCAGTGTTAAAGGCTTCAGCCCAGTATTTCTTAGAAATCTGCATGGAACTCAACATGACTTTAGCCATCTCTTGTAAGGTACGATTCTTCCTCTCAGCAATCCCATTCTGTTTTGGTGTCTTAGGAGCAAAGAATTCATGGTGTATCCCTTTCTTGTCACAGAACTTTGAGAACTGGCTGTTCTCAAATTCTCTACCATGGTCAGATCTTATCTTTTTATGGACTTATCATGCATGTTTTTGATCTTGGAGTACAAGGTTTTGAAATCTTCAAAGGTGTCTGATTTTTCTTTCAAGAAGTAGACCCAAGTAACCTAGAAAAGTCATCCACAATAACAAACACGTACTTTCTACCTCCTACTGAGGCTACTTCCATGGGCCCCATGAGATCCATGTGGAGAAGATCAAAACATGCAGATGTACCTGGGTGTTGGGTGTGATGTTGGAGAACACTATGCCCAACATGTGTTTGTTTTCCTCTCATACACTCTTCACAAACAATCTTTCCAATATGTGGTAGCTGCGGGAGTCCCCTTACTGACTCAGCCTTTAGCAACTTGTGAAGATGTCTATAATTGGCATGTCCCAACTTCTAATGCCAGAGAGTGACTTCGTCCATTTTAGAAAGATTACATGTCACTCTTTCCACAATCTTGTAGCAGTTGTCCCTTGATCTTTTTCCTGTAAGAATGCATTCATCAGATTGATTAAGTACATAGCATGCAGACTTGTCAAATTTAATCAGCATATCCTCATCACATAGGTGACTGAGCCTGATTAGGTTTGCTTTGAGTCCTTCTACAAGATAGACATCACTTAGCTTAGAAAAGCCAGGGACATTCAGAACTCCTTTCCCAAGTATCTTTCCATGCGATCCCCCACCATATGTAACTGATCCACTGTCAAGAGTCACAAAATTGTTGATATAGTGTCTTGATCCAGTCATGTGTCTTGAGCAGGCACTATCTAGATACCATTTACCAATGATGAGCCTTGTGGCAACCATAAGGCAGATGAGATCATATGTTGGGTGAATTGTTTTGACAACATCTGACTCAACATGAAAAAATTGTGCATCTTTTTGAGGAATATTGAGTTTCTCTGGATCATAGCAGTTGTGCATTGTGCCAGGAATTACATCCAGTCTATTATCCTTTATCATTGAAACTTTTTCTTCCCCCATAAGGTAGCCTATACTCAAGTGATATGAGGAGATGTCTTTGCATGAATTGGCCAGACCTCTTTCCATATTCTGGAGTTCTTGAGGTTATTCTCAGAATCCTTTTTGACCACAGAGTGACAATCAGACCTCCTTTCAAGCTTGAGAGCCATGGTTGGAGATTTTGACAGTCTGGCCATAAGAATTCTGTCAGGTTTCCTCTGGCTTATGGGTTTCATGTTTTGAGTGACAGATTTCTCCTTTGTGATTGAGTAAATCAATCCCTTTTGAGTTTCTGTTACCCTTGCATTCTGTCTTTGACTAAACACTAGTGGAACAAGAATGTGCAAGTGTTCAGAAAACCTTTTTGCCAGAGGATCAAGAGTTTGGCGACTCTAGATTCGTTTGTTTCCATCTCAATATCAAGTCCAATCACTTACTGTTGAAGTGACAAGCTCTTGATGCCAATTGAAATAACCTACGGATCTAACTTGAACTAGATCTGAGATAGAGAGCAGTGTTGAGTGAGTTGTTTAGATAACAATCCCTACAACACTACTGAATAATAGAGTAAATTTAACAGCGAAATATAAAGAACACATAACTTTTCTCAAGTGATATGAATACCACTTGAGAGATAGCCAGAAGGCTTTAAAGAATTCAATAATTGATCAATACTCAGAGATTACAATGATGAACCATCAACTACTCAATCTTAAAACACAAGGTTAAAGGTGAAGAATCACCTACTGTTCTTCCTAGTTATAAAATGAAACACAGAATCCCAATACACAACTAAGCAAGAACTAAACTTATGTAAAACAGAAAAACTCAAATAACTATTCTTCAATGCTTCCTGGAATTTTTCTGCGTAACACTTCTTCAAAGCTTTCCATGAGTTTATATAGCAGTCTTCAATGGTACTCTGTTAGGAAAGCTTTTTATTCTCATCAGTACTCGAGATCTTGTCTTGATTGCTTTGCAGAGTGTCCTCCAAGACTATCCTTCTTTAGAAGAATCTTACACCTTAGGAAATCTTATTCTGCTGGAACCTTCTACTTCACACGCCTCTCAAATTACTGCATACATATTATTCTTGATATGCAAGACTCAGCAAAATTCTAGTTTTGTTAAGAAAAGGTAAAATTCCTAATAAGCCCAAAAGCTGCCAGACGTGTGTGTACAGATGTTTACTCAACACGTACCAGAACACAGGACCATGGCACTTTCACGTTGGATGAAAAACTGTCATTAAATCAATGGCTCAAATTGTATTTCAAGTCATGATTATGTTGCTGTATATCCGAGCCAGCAGTTAGTGCACATTTGTCTTTCACTCAGTGACAATGTACCAAAGATACAGATGATTTGGTCTTACTGATACCAGAACATACCAAATGAAAATTTTCAGCAACTGAAATTTTAACTCTCTTAAGCAAAGTACGAAAAATGTCTTGCTGAGTTATAGTCTTACTGAAAATAGTTCCCCCTGAGATTATTGTCCTTTTCCTTTGACTTTTGTGGACTAAGATGTCTTGCTGAATACCCGTTTCAGCAACAATCTCTTCTTACTGGACAAAAGACAATAAGACACGTGCTGATCAATCTGTGAGTATTTCACTTGCTGAGTGCCTGTCTCAGACTTTTAGTCAACCTTCCCTTATTGGCTTTTATGGTCTTGCTGAATTCCCGTTTCAGTCAGGATGAGAAATGCTTTGCTGAAAACTTTCTTTCAGTTGTTCTTTATTTACATGTCCTTGCTGAATACCCATTTCAGCAGGCATGTTGCATTTCTCTTATTATAGGGACAGTTCCAATAACCCAAGACTTAGTCTTAAAATTCTAAACCTATTTTCATGAAGAGGCTTTGTGATGATGTCAACAAGTTGGTCCTCTGTACCAACCCTGAGTAATTCAATGTGACCTTTCTCCACATGATCTCTAATGAAGTGATGTCTAACATCAATGTGCTTTGTCCTAGCATAAAACTTAGGAGTTTGCGTAATTGCAATAGCACTTGTGTTATCACAAAAGATGGGAGTCTTCTTTTCATAGATCTCATAGTCCTTCAGTTGTTTTTGTAACCAGAGGATTTGGGTAGCACAGCAACCAGCAGCAATGTATTTTGCTTCAGTAGTAGATGCGGCAATGCAATTTTGCTTCTTGTTGTAAGACTTAGTGATCAAACATCTATTCTGAGTATAGCACGCAGTGTTGACAGCCTCTACCCTGTAAGCTTCAGAAAGCTCTATTTCAGGAAGCATAGATCTTGCAGCTTCCTTTAGCGTTCTGTTCTTCCTTTCAGCAAAACCATTTTGCTGTGGTGTCCTTACTGAAGATAGTTGATGCTGAATGCCTTTGCTTGTGCAGAATTCAGTTATATACTGATTGACAAATTTAGTACCATGGTCTGTTCCGATTACGGATACCTTGTCCTTTTTCATGACAACAAGCTTATTCAGCAAGCTAGGTATCTCCGTTTTAGTCTCTAACATATGCCTCAAGAAAATTACCCAAGCAAATCTTGAAAAGTCGTCAACAACTACCAGACCATACCTCTTTCCAGCATAACTGATTGCTGAGGTCTCAAAAAGGTCCATATGCAACATCTGCAAAGGTCTTGTTGTAGACTGGACTACCTTACTTGCAAGGTGTGTTTTGGTTTGCTTCCCATACTGGCAGCTAGAACAAACACCTTCCTTTTTTGTAAGTAGCCGTAGGTAGTCCAATAACAAGTTCTTTCTTAGACAACTTATTCAGTGTCATGAAGTTGAGATGACTTGTCCTTTTGTGCCACATCCATGCTTGTCCAACAAGACTTGGTGTAGACACAAGACATCTTTCTACAGTTTCTGAATTCAAGTCCACCTCATAAAGGCTTCTTTTCCTTACAACAACCAAGACAACTTTGTTTGACTTGTGATCAATCAGTCTACATTCATTGCTTTTAATCTCAATGAAATAACCTTTATCAACAAACTGACTCATGCTGAACAGGTTGAATTTAAGGTCTTGTACACGAAGTACACCTTCTATGGTTAAGCAACCAATCTTCACATCTCCCAAACCCAAGGTAGGATTTAGTTCACCACCTGCAAATCGAATTGTAGGCCCATTATTGCAGGGCTTGTAATTAATCAGATTTGCCTTGTCGCCTGTCATGTGCTTCCCACAACCATTGTCAAAGTGCCAAATAGCTTTGCCTGCTTACGTGGAGGGATTCTGCAGAATCAAGTTGAACAAATTAGTTTCCCATCACATGAAAGTTATCAATGTGTTCAAGGATATGACCAGTGGGAACCCAAGTCTTAATCTTTGCAGATTTTGCTTGTTTCCTTGCTGAGACACTAGAAGGCAGATCACCAAATGATGGTTGAACATTGTTTACAATGTCAATTCTCAGTGGTGGTGTTCTTTTCAGAACACTTCTTGGCACAAATTGCTTTTCAACAACTTTCTTCTGCTTACGTGCCTTTTTCCTTCTAGTTCTAGCATTTTCAAAGCTCACAACTTTGCTTGGTTTGGTTTTCCTTTGTTCCTTGAAGTATTTTTGCTGAGTCTGCTTATACTCATGAGACCGTTGGTTTCTTTGAGTTTTGAAACCAAGTCCCTTTTTCAGAGTATGCTGATTTCTTTGTTCAACAAGCTTACTTGATTCAGGTTTATCAGCAGATGACTTGTTACGTCTTTCAGCAACATTGTCAGACTTCTTCCCAAGCCTCTGTTTTTCAGCAGGCACCTTCTGCTTTTTAGCAGAACGTTTGTTCTTAGGAACAAATCTCTTGTTGCGTTTTTCAGTAACTGGGGCTTTCTTGTGACAATTGTATTTTTCAGCAATGTCAGTCTTGCCAAATGGATACACCTTTGCATCCTAATACTCAGAAGGTCGGACAATGTTCTTTGGTGGAGCATTCCCCTTTTTTCAAGAGAGTAACGTGATTTTGATCAAATTTTTCTCCAAGACATTCCTTGTGAGTACCTTTCTTCAGGTATAATTGCAACTCAACCACTGAACTACTTGCATCAACATAAGAACGAAAGTTGATGTCTTTCTTCTTAAGCTCTCTGTTTTCAACAAGCAGTGTCAGAATTGTTGCTTTATATTCCGACAACTCATTAGACATGGTAGAGTTTTCATCAGTCACTGTTGGTCCCTTAGACAACAAGGTTAAAGACTAGAGGGGGGGTGGGTGAATAGTCTTTAAAACTTTTTGAAGTCTAATGCAGATTTCTCAGCAAACACAGAGTGTTGCTGAT